>VMDR010007538.1:0-40131 GCA_007922815.1 Macrotus californicus
ACACCTCTCTTGATATCAGATGAAATCTAGGTTTTCAGGACCTTGCTTACCAGATTCAAACAATTGGTAACCCCATCCCTATTCTACCAACATCAGGGGGTCTGAGAGTGTAACTCTGATTTTCCCCCAGGGTGGGTTTGTGAAGAGGAAGGTGTGAGGCTGTAAAAGGCTCCAAGCCACAGATACATGTAAACTTTTCCCAAGATTTATGGCACTCACTACCTTCTGCACTACTAAGGACCACTTGTGTATAAATCTGGTGAAGAAATTTCCTTCTCTGTTGACAAATATGCCCCTTGGGGAATGGCTGACTCGAAAGCAATCTTCTGCTCCCTGGGCCTCAGGTAGTGCCCATCCATTCTGATGCCAGTCCTGGCATCTGGAGCCCCACAATAGTCATTAATTCCACCATGAGAGTACACAGAATAAATACGGGCTAACGTTAATCAAAGTGTGACCCGGGGTTTCAATCAGGAGCCCAGGACTTGACACGAAGCATGTAAATGTTATTGCAAGTCGCATCAAACCTGTCAGCGAGTGAAATCTGAACCCAGAAACTGGTTGCTGTCAGAGAAGAGGGAGGTTGCCTGGGGATGGATGGGGGCGGCGGGGGGGTGGCTGAGGCAGATGATGCTCAGAAAGGTCAGTCTTCTTTCACCTCTGCCAAGATTTTTCAGTGAGAACACAATCCTAATTTTTCAATGTGTGAGTACATTTTTTTATTCTTAAAAATATATAATGTTGTAGTCTTTCAAGCTTACCTTGAGAGGGATTGGGGTCCATCACACGCTCGAGGAGAAATGATGGCCAGCACAGAAAGTACGTCATATCCATTTTGAGGGCAGGAAGTCTCCGTCACCCTTACACATAGGAGGCGCTTGATGCGTGACTGTGAAATAAATGAACGGATTCAAGGACTCAGTAAATCACAAGAAGCTCCTCAAGCACAAAACATTTTGTTAGGTTCTGCAGATAAGCTATCACCTCATTAGAATAACATACCACTCAAGCCGATGAAAAATATTAAGCTTGAGAATTAAAGCTTCTAGTTAAAATAAGAATAAATAGAGCTAAAAACACGGGTTTACAGATGCACCTCAGTCTTAACTGAATTACATCAATGCCCAATGCCAGATAGTTTTGCTGCTTGTTTCCTAGTCGACCCCCTGCTCAAGTGTGGCTCATTTCCTGTTCATCCTCCTGTTTAGATGTGGCCTGTTTTCTGTTTATCCTCTTGCTCAAGTGTGGCAGCCAGAAGAAAGCATCTCACAGCCCTCAGTTGAACAAGCTGCACTTGGACATCACATGAAGCCACGCCCCCACCACACCAGCTGTGCCCAGCCAATGTCCTAAGGCCTCAGAACTAAGCTCTGGGGAATAAACCCCTGACTAAAGAGAAGGGGCTCCTCGGATGGCTGACTTTGGCTTGGCTATTTCCAGAAGGCGTGGCTAAACCTACCTAAGACAGCAGGGTGACAGTCTAGGGCACTTCTCCCTGCCTTGTATCCCTCTCTCCTTTACTTGGGACCAGACTGACAATGCTCCAGCTTCTCTGACACCCTTACTATTTTTCCTCCCACAGATATTTCCTCTAATAACATCTCTAAACATTTAACCTGATCTCGGCATCTGAGCTAACACACCAAGATGAAGGGAAGACTTCTGGGGGGAGCACAGCAAGCAGAGCATATGAGCCTTTTCTTTGACCCTAATAAAAATAAGTCACCCAGCTCTGCAGCCTTCCACAACCCTCTGCTGTGCCTATAAAGAGAGAGGTGCTTTGGGATAAAGGAAGATCTATTGCTTTTAGGTAAACACAATAACAATATAATAATGAACAAACAATTATATGTATAATGCACATAAGTAAAGCAGAAACTAGTTAAATTTAATTAAAGTAAAAAATCTGAGCACTAAAACAAAAGAAAACACATTTTATATTTTAAAAGGTGAAAGAGTTAACATTTATTGCACTCTATCGCTGTGCTGAGCATCAAAATACTCGAAACCATCTCGCTTAGTTCCTCCGTCCCCTACGATTTACTGTCATCGTCAAGTCAGGTTTAGAGATGATGCGACTGAGACACAGACAGGCTGAGTATCATGCCCAGGGCCATACATGGCCTGTCACTTGGGATTCCACAATTCTGACTCCAGAAATTGCACTCTGGACTGCTTTGCATCAAGGCTGGTATGTGCTTAGCTGAATAACTCTCCAGTCCCCAGCCTTGGCTTACTTATCCCGTCCCAATGTGCCGACTGGCCCGGCCACTTAGGGTTTAGGTTCTACCTCTCGGCTTATTTCAACTGATAAATTTGGAAAGAACAAATTCTAGGGGGATTCTGCTTCTAGGAATATAGCTGATTCTGAAGTGCAGCGGATCTCCCACGTAACAGCTGGCAGGGGTGGGGGGTGACTTTTAAATATGCTGCTGCGCTTAGAGAATGTGAGGACACGCTCCAGTGCCAATTCCCAAATAAAAACAGAGAGGGTAGAATGGACCTTCATTTTCGACCAGAACAATTTTGCAATCAATTCCTAAAAAAAAAAAAAAAAAGGCGGGGGGGAAGGGGATTCGAGACGCTGATGTCTGAAGGATCCAGCATCCAGCAGGAGAAGGTGCCAGGACAGAGACCCTGGTGAGGGTAGGGAGGCAGGGAGGGTGCACCTTTGTCTATCCACACTCCACGCTCAACATAACAGCCAGAGATCCTGATAACTGATCCAGATCCCCTCTTCTCTCTGTCCAAAATATTCACCTGGCTGTGCATCTCATTCACAGTAAATTCAAGTTCTTCCCGTGGCCGAGAAGACCCAGCATGATCTAGCTCCAGGCCGCCCCTTCCCCAAGTCTCCCCCTCCCGCTCTGTCATTGGCTGCAGGTGCCCAGGGAAGTATGTTCTCCTGTTCCCTTGAATACTGTCAGCTGACTGCAATCCTTTCAAGGGTCCTCCCTTACTGAGGGTCTCAGTGGCCCACTGCATGGTGGCCAGGAAAGGCCAGGCTGAATGAATCAGATTCAGACCAAGAGCACATATTTTTACCATCTGACTTTTCCCTTTTAGACATTATACATATGCTCTAAGTGAACTCCCATGAATTCCACTGAATTGGGATGAAAGATTTTTTAATTATAAAAATATAAATTATTAACGACTTCTGAGAACTTCATTTCCATCTTTTTCTCATATTTACATTCCAGAGCCTCAGGGTAACATCATGCTGACTAATAGAGGTGATTACAGGAGAAATTAAGAGGGAAAAGATAGTCTTTCCCATTTACCCACATGTTTATGAATTCAATACTCTTTTTTAAAATTTTTATTTTTTAATCCTCACCCAAGGACATGCTTATTAATTTTAGAGAGAGGGGGAGGGAGGGAGAAAAGGAGAGAAATGTCTAACAGCTGCCTCCTGAACAGGCCCTGACACAGGGACCAAACCAGCCACCCAGGCATGTGTCCCAACCAGGAACTGGTTGTGTCCCAACCAGAAACTGATCCCACAACCTTTCAGTTTGTGGGATGATGCTCCGACCAACTGAGCTATACCGGCCAGGGCAAATTCTAAATCTCTTTATTCCTTCCAAAAGATTTGTTTCTATTTGGTGCTGTTTCCATTCAGCCTGAGAAACTTCAGCATTTCTTTAATTTTAAATTGTTTTATTTCACCTTATATTTTTAAATTAATAGGTTTGAATTTTTAGAGCAGTTTTAGTTTTACCAAAAAAAGAACAGAAAGTACTGGAAATTCCCATAAACCCAGTCCTGCCTCCCCTCTGTTTCTCCTGTTATTGCATCTTACATTAGTTCAATATAGCTGTTAGAGCTGATGAGCCAATATGGATATAGTATTATTAACTGAAGTCCACAGCTTACACAACTGTCCACTCTCTGTGTTGTACATTCTATGGTCTTTGGCAAGTGTGCAAGGACATGTATCCAGCGTTAATAGTAGCACACAGCATAGTTCCACTGCCCTAAAAAGCCCCTGCTCTACCTGTTCATCTGTCTCTTCTTCCCCTGAGTCCCTGGCAACCACTGATATTTTTAAGTCTCTATAGTTTTGCCTTTTACAGAATGTCATCTAGCAGGAGTCACACAGGGTGCTGGTTAATTTTTTGTGTCAACTTGACTGGGCCATAGGGTGCCCAGATATTTGGTTTGACATTATTCTGGGTGTATCTGTGAGGATGTTTCTGGATGAGATTGCTATTTAAATTGAGACACTAGTAAAGCAAATTGCTCTCCTTAATGGAGAAAGCCTAAATAGGACACAAAGGCAGAATACTGGAGAGTTAGCTTTCCTTGTCTCACTGTCTTCGAGCTGGGACATTGATCTTCTCCTGCCTTTGAACTGGGACTCAGACTGGAGCTTCCGTTATTAGCCTTCCTGAGTCTCCAGCTTGCTGACTGCAGACCTTGGGACTTGTGAACCTTCATAATTGTGTGAGCCTTAATCCCCTATAATAAAGCTTTATATATATATATATCCTGCATATAGATCGATACAGATTTATGTAGGTCTATCTTTATTTATATATGTATCTCCTATTGGTTCTGTCTCTCTGGAGCACATGACTGACATGCATAGTATGTGGACTCTTCAGACTAGCATCTTTCACTTAATAATATGCATTTGACATTATTCCATGTCTTTTTGTGGCTTGGTAGCTCATTTTGTATCATTAAATACTATTCCATGGTATGGAGGTACCATGGTTTATTTTTCAATTCACCTAAGGAAAGAAATCTTCCTTCCAAGTTTTGGCTATTAAGAACAAAATCTTTGTGTGGAAATAGTTTTTCAACTCATGTGTGTATTTACCAGGGAGTGAGATTTGCTGGGTCATATGGTAAAATATGCTTAGTTTTGTAAGAAATTGCTACACTACCTTCCAGAGTGGCTGTACCAGTTCGCATTCTCACCAGCGATGATTGCCTTCATTTCTGAGAGATCTTTTGCTGGATATAGAATTCTGGGTTGGCGATTTCTTGCTTTTCATGGAAAGGTGTTACCCCTTGTCTTCTGTGCTCCATCATTGGTCATCGGTCATTCAGACCGTTGTTTCTGTGGGTCATTTCAAGATGTCTTCTTAATCTTTCACTTTTGGCTCTTTGGCTGTGGTGTGCCTCCATGTGAGTTTCTCTCTCTTTCTCTGCTCCAGCTGCATTTCTCCTGTAATTCAATGGCTAGAAAAGAATGTTTGAAAATCATCAAGTCAATTATTTTTAGGCAAGTGAATTTATATAAAGCATTCTGAAGCATGCTTGCCACATAGTATCGGCTCTTATTAGTTACCTGTGGAAAATATTTTTTAAAAAAATAGCGATTTTATTTATGTATCTGAAACTATAGCTAGGTAATATTTATGATGCAATTATTTTTTAAGAAAAAAATTGTTTCTCATCAATGGAGCAAAGGTAAACCATGGCTAAGCATTACTCATCATTATTACAAAGTCCAGATTAAATAAATATAAATTCATATGGATTTTTCTGTGCACTAGTTACCCAAAGTGAGAGATGCAAATATTGGTTTAATAAAGACTTTCATCATCTTGGAAAGCGAGGCAAGTGGGGAAGAGTAAAAGGCAAAATTGCTTCTGCTCAGGAAAAGGCCGCTCAGATTCTTTGAAGTAGAAAATACATTACTTTGAACTGGAAAACACTGACATTGGGTAATGGAAAGCACCATGAGAATTCAAATGTGTTTGTTTTGTTCCCAAGGGGAACAGTCTTTCTCAGGGCTCCTCCTACAATCATGCCCTTTTCTTCAAAATAATGGTTTATTTCAAGAATAATAGCTAATTTATGTGTGGTGCTTCCCTAGTTCAAAAAGAACTTTTAACACATATTATCTCATTTAAGCCTCATAAAAGTTAATAGGATGATCATCTTTGTTTTATTTGCAGACTCAGACTCAAGCAGGCTAAGCAAGCAACTTTTCTAGGGGCCAATGCACCCAGTTAATAGCTGCCTCTGACATGGAAATCATACATTTCAATGCCAAACCCCATCCAACAGAACACCCCACCACGTTACCATCGCAAATAAAGACTAATTAAATAGCCCCTCACATGGTGAAGTGAATCTACAATAACTAAAACCCCAACACCAGAATTCAATGGGTTGGACTTTAGCCCAAGCCTGAAGCTCTACAGGGTGTTCTAAAACACAGGGGAGAGTTACAGGGTTACAGCAAACAGCAGCAGCCCCATCAGAAAGGAAAAGAAACACAGCTTTGTGCAAGTACCTGAGGATGCATTCCCGAGAGGAGAAAAGGAAATAGGATGCCGTGCAGACCACAGAATGCAGACGCAGGGAGGGCGGTCAGGAGAAATGACAAGAAGATGAGGAGCCCTCCAGAAGAGAAAGTGTCATACAAAGGATAAAAGAATGGAAGCTACTGGTACCCTAGAAGCAACATAGAACCATTTAGCCCTGGTCTGGAACATGCACTATTTCCCAGTAACACAGAGGGACAGAGTCATTAGCAAGCCCCAGATCCACTGCTTATAAGAGATGAGGCAAAGTTTAGAATAGGTCTGACTGACTTTCTCAAGGACTCTGAGAATTCAGAATGGAGTGTAACAGCGCCCTCGTGGTAGGCACTGAGTACATCACAGAGCAAGGCCATCAGTCCAGGAGGGGGTACAAGAAGAAAGGAGATGTGATCCAGGAGGAAAGGGATGGAGGGGTGTGGGGGGGTGGGGGACAGCAGGGACAGAGACCCAGCATAGGCACACTGACCTCTTCATCCCCAACCAAAGCTGGGAGCTGGTAGAAGCAGGTAGGAAAAAAAAGTCATTTCAAATCTGAAATTACCGAAACATCTTCAGTAAGGATGTCTCTAAGTTTGCCCAGAGTGTGGCTGCTACTCTCAAGCAACACCATTTTTATTTAAACCATTGTTATTTAACCATTTTTATTTAAATTTGCAGTGGAAAAACCTACTGAGGTAGTATCTGAAGCAGTCATAACATTTAATAGTTGTACCTTCCTTTTACAGTTTTTAGGGAGTGTTTGCACCCATATCATTTGGTCCTGAAAAATTCTGTGATGATGTTATTGATGTTTCAAGGTTTTTTTAGAAGAAAAAAATCATCTCAGTAAGGCACAGACTGGTAAAAAAAGCATGAACCAGGCATCGGCAGACTGGTGTTCACACCTGGCACATCCTGACGGTTTTATTAGTTTGTAGAACTGGGTGAGTGACTAACTTTTGGAATCTCAATTTCCTATATGCAAAATAAGGACCATAGCTTCCAGTTTGCAATATTTTTGTTACTCTATGTAACATATTAGGCGTATGTAAAACACCCAACCATGCCCAAGACAAAGTGGGCACTCAATAAATAGCAGGTCTTACTTTAATTCGTCAGGATTCTTGGCTTTGAGTGACCAGATTCTGGCCCACTTATTTATTTACTTACTTATTTATTATCCTACCTGAACTGTAGGAACAGCAGGGATGCAGCTGACCCTTGACAATGATAATCAGCAATATGACAGCAGCTGGGATATACCCCACCTTCTCTCCCAGCTCTTTTCTGGATGTACACCATGAGCTGCAATAACATAGCTCCTTGGAAGGTCTTATATTATCTTAAGGTATTTGATACAACTGACTAAACTATTAAAATTCCATCCACATGGCCCTGGACAGGTGGCTTAGTTGGGTGAGCATCATCCTGTACCCCACAATGTTGTGGTTTTTGATTCCCAGTCGGGACACATATCTAGGTTGTGGGTTCGAACCCTGGTTGGGGTGCATGCAGGAGGCAACCGATTAATGTTTCTCTTTCACACCAGTGATTTTCTTTCTCTCTTTCTCAAATCAATAAATGTATCCTCAGGTGAGGATTTAGAAAATTCTGTGTACATCATACGTTGAAGTTTTGGAGTTAGTATGCTTTGTGTATCCAAAGGGAAGGGAAGTAGAGCATTAACAAAATAGGATTCATTGATGTAACTGATTAACCTTTACTATTAACTCTTAATTCACATGAGCATTGTGATTTTTTTGCTTTTAGAATTTACTGGAGTTCCCCATGAAACCTGATGCACTGGGCACAATCCCACCATCTGGACTAGTTCTGTGTATCATGCCCCTGCCTCCACACAGGATCCATCTGCGTGCCACACAGCACCCCCTAGGTAGTGATGCAGGCATTGCACCTCGTATACACGTGTGTCCCTGTAACCTGACTTTCTAAGAGGAACAATCAAGCAAACATGTTGGAGCCTTGTCCTTGTTTCCCCCCGATCCCTCAAAAACTGCATTCTACTGAAAGTAGCAGTCCGAAGTCACGGTCTGTTCCAGAGTTCCAGAGAGCTACCTGTACATTGCGAGACATGTCGATCATAGGCAGTGGTAGCACAATGCCAATGACAAGTCACCCCTCTGGTGTGTCATCCCCACAGCCAGCATCAGGGGCTCTCAGGGAAGTCAACCCCGGTTGGCACTCTGGGCTCTAAACCTCAGGTGATGTGACTTTGAACAACAGTTACTTTCTGAGCTGATGTGTCCTTATCTGTGAAGCAGAACCCATGGGGCAGGGCTCCTGTGAGGGGTGAATGAGCATGGTGCATCTAAACTGTGGGCACAGGCTGAACAGGGAGAGTGCACCGCAAAACCGGTCCATGCACCCGTCCTTCCAGAGACACATTTCGGGTCATGGCAGATAATCAATTCAAGATACAGCCTTTGTGTACAAGCTCCCTGCTGTATTTTTCTCTCCTGAATCCAGCCCCCACGTGGATACAGGAAAGAGGAGAAAAAATAGACCCTAAAGGGACTCTCCCATCTCAGGAAGTTCTGGGGAGAACACAAGACAATTAGCACCTTGTTTTTCCCTGATTAGAAGGTTGAGGAGTAAATTCTACCTGGATGGCTTCTTATGCTCTCAGGGACCATTTTCTTTAAGGCGATGTGCTGTGAATCACTTTATTCCCAGCTCTTCGGAATTCAAGAAATAGATTTGTTCTAGGAAAATTTCCAGTACACTGCTTAGAATTCCTCAAAGAAATATTGGGAGTGCTGGTGGTGGTGTGTGTGGCCTATTTACTTATCTAGTTCAGCCATCACATCCTTGGCAATAAGTATGAAAACCTATCAGACACATTTTGCTCTGTTTAAGCCAACTTCCCTTGCACACCAGGAGTTTCCAAGAGGTAGATACATAGCACGAGCATTTTGGACACATCTGGCACCTATAACTATTTAACTTCAACAAAAGGAAAAGTGTTTTTTTGCAAGAAGAAGGTGTAGTTCTGCATCCTGTCTTATTAAGGAATATTCTTGGGCAAGACATGCCTGCACATGTTGTGTTTGCTTTCGGGTGAGCACCTGGAGTGCAGACAGCATTTCCTAAGCAACAGTAGTAGTTAGAACAATAGGCGTTTTTTTGGTGGCAGTCACAGTGAGAAGTGTGTGAACTTCTTCATTCCAATGAATTTTAGTAAACAAACACTCATGGCTCCCTTTGTACTATTCATGACTCAGTGAGGAAAAGAGAAGCCACTCGAAGTAGAAAGAGAGTCTATCTAGGGATGTAGGTGCTAACAAAATTCATGAAAGGAGCTAATTCCATCTGGGCCTTCAGTATATTCTAGAACAGCTCATGGCTGTCCCACTGGAGAGAATGGCACCTTGGAGGACGTCCCTGGAGCTGAGCTGGCAGTAATCAGCTGCCGCTGCCTGAGCTGCTCCTCAACAACTCGGCAGAGAGAGATGGAAACTTAACTATAATATAGGGATCAAGGAGCTGGATCCTGGACCTGTGGTGGCCTCCACAGCTTCTTGACACCCAGGAAACTGGGGAGTGCACACAGGACCAGCTGCAGGGAAACCTTCCACTTCCTTGATCTCACATACCTGCAGAAAGAGCCAGTAATTGTCAAGGATGGCCCCACCTAGTCCTGCACATCTGATGAGTGCATGAAATTGAGAGCCTGATTTACAGTTGGAATCCTTGTTGCAAGGGAGTCTAGAAATACAGTTTTTAGCTGTGTAATGTCTCTGACTAGTACAAGTGTGGCATGGAGGGAGAGTGAGTACATTCAGAGTCTCTAGCACACCATTTACCTAGCAGGTGGGTCACAGCTACTTCCTTCCCTCATCACATTTTTCTAGCATAGCATTTGCATTCACATGTGCTTACTTATGTATGCTGTCTCAGAATTGTATGTATATTCCTTGGAAAAGTTACTTACATCTTTAGTACCTGATACATAATAGACACCAAGCAAATGTTTGTTAGGTAAATAACTGAGTAATCAAATTATCTCCTTTGCTAAACTTCTTTTTCATTATTTTGTCTATTGATACAACAATGATAGATTGGCCCACTTTTAATACATATTTCTATCATATAGAACAATTTCTTTCCTATTATTGTTCTTCCATTGGGTTTTGGCTTATTCTTGGCTGCATATTTCCCTATATACTTGCAAATTAGCTGATCAAGGTATGTAAACTTGGGAATTTATAAATCAATTTGTGGATAATTAACATCTTTAAAATACTGAGTTTTCAATCAGGAAGGTGAATTTATTTATTCTCAATTTATTCAGATGATTTGAAGTTTTATTCAGATGATTTATTCAGATGATTTTAAGTTTTTCTTAAGAAGGTTTGTAGTTTTCTACATAGAAATTTCTCCAGCTTTTGTGAAATTTATCTGGTTATAAAATATTTTTCATGTTTTTGAAATTGGTATTTTCCAAGTTTAAATTTCATGTCTGTTGGTGGTACCAATATGATTGAGTACCATGTTTATTACACAGGGTCTGGGAAGGCGTGGGGCTTCCTTTAGAGTCATGGAGACATTGCCTCCTCGTGGCCCTATGTGTGACAATAGGCACAGAGTATTGCCAACAGGGCAGCTCACCTGAGCTTCTGTGTCCAGACTCTGCCTTGATGAGACAAACAGGCCTATTTCATTCTGCCAATATGTAGATTACATTGATTAGTTGTCTAATGTCAAAAGTATTCATTGATGGGACACCACACAACTCGGTCATGACTTATTCCTCTTATGTGTTACTTCTTATATGTCACTCAGGTCTCTTTGCTGATTTTTTTTTCCATTTCATTCATGAAGAAAATTTTGCTGAAAAATTTGTTTGGAATTTTTATAATGTCCCTGTTGGATTTTGGAATCAATATTAAGCTGTGGCTTTAAAATGCAAGTTTTTTGTAGTTTTCTGGGTGCATTTGTGTGTTGCCGACATTCTTTGAAATTTGACCAAACTAATTAAACTAGCTCATCCAACTCCAGTTTACTCAGTCACTCTATTTACTTCCTTGATAGCACCAAAATGGATAATAATTTGACTATTGTTTTTCTTATTTATTCTCTTTCTCCTGCTATTGGAATGTGTACTTTGAGAACTAGGCCTGTTTCTCCAGTGGTTAGAATAAAGCCGCATACAAAGTAGTTTTTCAGTAAACAGAGCTTTAATGAACGAAGCTGATATTTAGTACTGAGAATATATCTTAAAATCATTGTTTTTGTCATCATAGCAGTAGTATTAGTGGTGGTACCAGGGCAGTTAAAAATAAAGATGCAGCAGTGAACAGCAGAGTCACCTTGAGTTTGATTCCCGCTTTGCCAGCGTACAATGACCTAAGTGACCTTGGACAAGTTAACTAATTTTTCTGTGCTTCAGTTTCCTCATATTTAGAGGAGGAAGAATCAAGTCTTTATCCCTATTTAAATCCTGTGGCCAATTAGGTTTTAAAATTCAGGTATCCTTCTATTTTAGAAAAGTAATGTGGTACATAGGCCATATATTCCAAAACAATCCTAACAGTACCAGGGGCATAAACCAAATTGCTTGTGGATTATGAGTCCACAGAGAAATATATAAAAATTAACTGCAAGTGGGATAATTAGAATATAAATGGGTTATGCCACATCCCACTTTACTATGCAAACTTTAAAAACTTATTTTTTAGGGCTGATCACCTGGAACCCAAATACATGTAGACCCGCAGAATTTTAGAACTGGGAAGAATCGTAATGGGATTTTTTTTTAACAACTTGTCCAATTTTCATGATGAGAAAGATTAAGATGCAGAGGTATCAGATGGCCTTCCTAAGATTACATAGCTATTTTCTCATAGTGCTGGAGACTTCTTACACTGCAATTTTTAAAATAAAAGATAATTTTACTTCAGACTTGAAAACTACAACAAAATGATCTTGGGATTCCTTTCAATCTTAAAATTGTTAAATGGGGACTGACTTTCTTATGATCAAGGAATTATTTTTCTGATTGCTCAAAAGTATGAGTTTCTTAGTAAATGATAATAAGGAGCGAAAAATACATCAAAGATACTTACAAGACAGTGAAGAATATATATGCAAAAAAAGATGAGTAACCAATAGAAGTTAGCATGTGAATGTTTCCCATGAATAATAAATGCTACAATATTATTGATTTGGGGTAGAAAAAAATTATAGTGAGCTAATGAAAAAGTTGGAGTTGGTAAATCAAACTATTTATAGATTTCTATGGATAGCCTCCTCTTTTCAAAATGGGAACTTTCGGTTTTATTACTTCTCATTTCATATAACAAATCACATTCTGAAAAATGCGTACTGACTGATACACTTTAGCTCTTGGGAATCAAAGCATCATTAGTAGAGGCATACCAAATACTAGATCATATTAACCCAATACTATAATTGCCTCTAGGGCAGTTTGTGTGTGTTTTTGTAAAGACAGAAGTGCATCTCGATTACTTTTAAAAACTTCAGAATTCCCCCATTCTACAGGGAAACATTTTAAAGTTTAACCAAAATCAGATTAAACGGCATGAACATGGGCTGTAACCTCTTCATGAGTAGTGGCTATCATAGGATGAATAAAACACAATGCCACGCAGATTTCAGACGTATTTTTCTTTTAGATCCCTTACAGGCAGAACATTCTCCAGAGGCAGATATCGCACTAGCAATGGGAGACGTTGCACCAGCTATTCATAGGAAGACGGGAAACTCATGTTCCAGAATGACAACACAATTTAAGTAGAAAAATGGACACAATTCTCTCTTACAAATACATTTTTTTCCCCACAAACTAATCCATAAAACTTACCAAAGGCCTCTGGGCATGGCCAGCACATATATTTAATTACACAGAAGGCTAGTTTCTTGGAAGAGAAAACTTCACATTTTTATCAGTCCGACTAAGGACGTATTTTTAGTCCCCCCCAATGAGCTATAAGATCATGAAACTGTAAGAGAAAAAGAGATTTATAATCTACAAGCAATTTGGCTCTTGCTGTAATCTAATCTACATTCAATTCCTTTCTTTTCTTGATAGATTTTATTGTATTACACAACAAAATCAAAAAAGCATAAATTGGAGGTTACCATTATTTCCATTTTGGTGTACCTTCCAGATTTTTCTATGTATGTATTTGTGATTTTTAAATAACAAACATCTAATACACCAAGCAAAGAGTTTTGAGGCTTCTTTTTCTTTCAGAATCGTAATATGAGCACTTTCATGTGGGTAAATATTTTATGCACAATTTAATGGCCGAAAAATAACAATGAGGTGTTTTATAGAACCAGCCATGCATTAAATATTTACATATTTTTATTAAAATTAATCTTCCTAATAACTCTATAAATTTGGCGTTATTATCCTAATTTTATAGCTGAAAAACTCAAAATTTAGCTTAAGTAATATACTGAAGGCCACATACCTAGAGAGTGAGAGAAATAGTATGCAAATCTGCACACTTCAACTTTAAGAGTTTATGCCCTGAATTAGGTCACTCTGCTTTCCTTTGTGCACACAATGCACAATATATCTACCTCTTCCCTATTGTCATTCTAAATTGTTTCTTATCTTCCCTCTTTCCTTCTCCCCTTCCCTCCCTCTCCACCCTAACCCTTCCCTTTCCTTTCTTTCTTCCTTCCTTCCTATGATGATCAACTCTTTGATGAGCATCCGTGTAACAGAATCTTGTCACGTGACTTCAAAGATCAAATGGCAGGAGAGTAATAACTGCTTGTTCAAATGGCCACAATTCGTGGTCCTCTAAATTCTGACCCTCTGCTGTCCAACAAGTTCACGTGACAAATTCTGGTAGACATGATCTATGTCACTTTGTGGACAAAGCATAGAAGACAGGCTGAGTTCTTTATGAGCTCTTCTCTACCTGGTGACATTTGAGTGGCCAACGGTGGCAGTACAAAGCTCGAAGTCCCCATCATCCTGGGTCCTTGAGTTGGTCACTATAACTACACACCTCAGCATGCCTGCCTCTCACTCCTGTTTTGAAACTGAAGCTTGAACCACAAAAGAAAAATGTCTTTATGTTAAATCACTGAACCATTGCATTTAAACAGTTACTACCTACAATGTTTATTTATGGGAATTAGGCAATATCTAGCAAAAATCATACCCATTTACTCTTCAACTCAGCAATCATTTCTAGGAATATTCCCCAGTCACACTGGCGAAAAAGAAAAAGGAGAGAAAGAATGTATGTACAAGGCTATTATTTGCCAAGGAAATGACTTCTAAATAACTTTGAGCAAATGCATGTGAGGAATATGATCTTATCTTTTATACTGCTTGTTAGGGATTTCCTAGTTCTCTGCTTGTCAGATGAAAAGGAAATCTATTCACTTTGGAGTTACAGTCTTGTGATACAGCATTTATTTGCTTCTCTTCTTGTTCATTCCCACATGCATCTTCCTAATTCTGAGGGAGGTCAAAGCAGGTTCCTATGTCCATTCCTTGATTACCAGAAGACATCAAGGCTGGAGGCATCAGAAGTAAGTTGTATTCTGAGTTATCTGTGGGAAATGAAGTTTTTCTCATTAGGAAACCAAAGTGCCTGAGAGTGTGAAGATAAAAAGTGTCAGAAGAACGCTTGTCCAAAGTGCTTTTATGGGACTTCTCGGTGGCTGGCAAAGCGAGCTGTTTGGAGCAACTTCAAATACTTCAGAGGACACCAGAGATTGTGGACAACTGTTCATTTGGGTTGTTAACACAAGGTAAGCTCCTTTTAGTTTTTATATACAGCGCAGTGAGTGCCTTAATTTCCCCGAGGGATTTAGCTTCATTTGCATTTGAGACAGTGCCATTTTGCAAAATTTATTTTCTTCTTTCCCCTTTGGATAAATATTCTGTGCCAGTGCATTTCTTGCATAAGATGAAGGGCTTTTTATGTTTCCTCTCAAGGTCTCACTAAATGGAGCGTCTGAGCAAATGGTAACTTATAATGACAGTCCCCCCCAACACTTGTGTGTGCGTCTGCGAACATTTGTCATGAGCTGCTGCTTTCAGGAGTCGTCCCCACATCAGTGCCCATGCCTTGGCCTTGGACCACATTCAGAAGGGACCTATGATTGCACAGAGACTTGGAAACATCACCAGTGTGATGAGAACACCTAATGCACCAAGAGCAGCCAGATGCTGCAGAAGCAGCTCTGACATTGGAAACAGTACACACTGGAGCACAGTGACATGGGGCACTGTGAAAAGGGAATCTCTGTGCTGTGCAGCCCGTGGCCGAGGTGTGACCACAACGCGTGATGAGCCCGTAGAGCTGAGCAGAAGCCAGGCCAGCTGCTCCGTGTTCCTACTATTGTTCATTTTTCCCTGGGTAAAGCTGGTCGCTGAACTGGTACCCACAGAGCCATCACGATGCAGAACATAAACAGTGGGCTGCTATACACATTTGTAATAAATGTGCATTGCACTAACCCAAGTGGTGTAGAAATGGGGATGAATGGAAGAGGCAAACTGCCAGTCAGGGAATGTTGGCAGAGAGCAAAGCAAGAGAGATTCGCAAAGAGAAGCTGAGTTAATTGCCTGCCAGTTGTGCTTTTTCTAGTGGAGATGGAAAAGGTGTTGGGAGTAGCTGTGTCTCCCTGCCCCTGCTATACTTCTGGCCAATATAAAGATTTGTATATAAAGAAGCCAGCCAGCTAGTACTGCTTGAGGCAGGCATTGGTCCTGGGCTATTCCCAGGTTTGAAGTTTAATAAATGGGAGTGTTATCCATAGTGGAGTGGGGGGAAAATAAATGGAACTGGTAAAGGATGTCAGCTTTGAACTTGTAGGGGGACATTCCAATGAAAAGGTTTGTTACAGGCATAGGATTAAAGAAGGGGAGAGATTTAAGCTGGAGGTACCTCAGGGAGCTCCTTAGGATTTGGAACTGCACCTACTGGGTGGTTTTTGTGTATAGAAAGGCAGTAATCTTTCACAGGAAGAAAGTCAGAGAAAGGAAGGAAATAGAGAGGGGGAGAGATTATTGGTGGGTTTGTGGGAGCAGAAAGGGCTGAACTTGGAAGCAGCACAGCTTCATGGTTAGAGGAGAGGCTTTGGAGATGGACAACCTGGAGTCAAACCTTGTGCTAATTCTCATTGTCCCACTTTCCTCATTTGTCAAATGGGTGATAATAATACCCCCATGATAGAGTTTGGAGAAAGAAATTGAGACACTACATGAATAAACATAGCACAGTGTCTGGAATATAGAGCCCTCAATGAATAGTAGCTGTTCATGTATTAGAACATAAAAAAAAAAAATAGAAGTAAACCAGTAGCTAATGGTATTCTATTAGAACATACAGGGAAGATTAAGTATGAAAAGATTTGTGGAGGAGGGAAAATCCATGGTTGAAGATACAGGAATATGTTAATGGACTCCGGAGGGAGCCAAGGAATGAATATATATATATATATATATATATCCTCTAGTTCTTCATATATATGCATCATAAAACCCCTTGAAAACATTCTGTCTTCTATTAGAAAAATATTGTTGTATGCCTGTTCTATATGCAGGCATCCAACAGAGTTTAACTGGAGAGATTAGGTTCTCTGCACAGTTGACGACATGCACAAGGCACATTTTGCATTCCCAATGACTTCTAGACTGCTTTACGGTTGAGGAAGAGGGGCACTGGGATAGATATATTTTGAAGATATTCCCGGGTAAATGTTTTTTCACACCCGTGGGTGGATCCCTGAGCCCTGTTCCGTTCTTGTGTCTGCCCTAGAATCAGGTCCTGCTCCAACACGGTGCCACTCATTTATGCTCTGGAGCACATCTCCCTCACTTAACACATTGATGGTGTGCCTCTTTTGGTTTATGTGGGCTACTCTGACCCGTGGTTAGTCGGGGGCTACTGTCACCTACTGAAATATTGGAGCTGACATGAAAAGAAACAGGTCTTTATGCTGGATCTACAGTTTATTAGCTTTCTGACCTAAACTTTCATTTTCCCATTCTAATATGGGCTTAATTCACAGAGTTGTGAAAATAAAATTAGCAGACATGAAAACTCTTTATAAATTATAAAGCATCATGCAAGTGCATGGTGGCGGTGTTAAAATTTTTATCTTTAACAAGTTAATTCTTTCTTAGTCACTAGGCACTTGTTACTCCATTAGCGACTGAAGAAGTGGTAGCATCAAGCAACTGAATTCAGTAACAAATTCTGATTCAATAGCTACTGAGGGGAAGCAGAGTTTGCAACCCCAAAATATGCCTTTTGGGGAAAATTATTTTGTTGCCTCCTAGTTGGCTCACTAAAACTGTAGGAGAGGAGAAACAATTTTCTTTCTACCCTTCTAAGTTCTTCTGGCTGGCCTAATAGTCAAATTGACATAAAATGAATTAACAGAAGAAAATCAGATTTTATTACATATGTACATATGGGGGTTCCCTACCAATATGAGACCTTAGGAGGCATTGAGTAGTTGAGGTTTACATGTCATTCTGGACTAAGGAGAGGGAAGCAGGGGTTTGGGATTTCAAAGGGAAAGTAGGCAATTTACAGGTAGATGAAAAAGAGCGAACTATACAAAATAAATTCTTGCTGGGCCACCAGGCCATCTAGAAACAATGGGACACAGAGGAGAGTATCAAACAGACTTTTGCTTGGATCCTCCCTGTCTGCCACACTTATATCCTATTATGCTAAGATGATAGCTCCTTTTCTTTAAGCAGGTTTTTCTATCTGAATCCCTTTCAGGTAAAAGGGGAAGTTCAAAGGTTCTTTCTGAGCCTTTGGTTTCTTAAAAATAATCAGCTTAAAATAACCAATATTCCCAAAAGACATATTTTGGGCTAGCAAACTCTGCTTCCCCTCACTATTCATTCCTAAGCTTATTAAACTCTCTTTCATTCCTTGAGAGCAGCAAGAACCAGTGTATCTTAGACAATGACAACACTTACCTCCCAAAACACACACATACATTTACCCAAGACATTTGTTAAACTCCTAGTCAAACAAAGTCCACTCATTCAATACCTACACGTTGAAAGTTAAAAATGAGGGGACAGAGAAATATAACAAGGTCTGAGTTTTTTTCTCACCAATAACCAATTCTCTAATACTTTGACACCAACAGGGCATCCAACAATCAAATGTGATTCTGACACTATGAACCTACAGCTAGTGTCAGCTTCCACCAGTTCAAGGGCTCCAGTCCCACAGGCCTGCCCCTACATGGGAGACTCCCATAGATGAGCCCAAGAAAGGAAGCGGGTGGAGAGAGGAGAAGACATAATGTAGATCGAGGATGGGAGAGGTGCTTGGGAAGCCAATGACAGAACCCAAATTTTGATGCAGCCTAAGAAAGAGGATGCTTTAGGGAAGTCAGTAGCAAAATATTATGAGTCTTCCTTTAAGTATATCACCATTAAAGGAACTCAGATACTGCCAACTGTTTCTTCTAGTCTATCCTTGCTGGCCTATTTGGCTTCTATTTTGCATATCTTTTCTCATGATCAGAGCTTTTGCTTATTCATAATTATTCATAACTTAAATTTGTCATGCTCTCTCATGGCCTAGACTGTATCTCATTATCTCTCCTAGTTTTGTTGTTCCACTGCAGACAGTTAATTTCCTTCCAATTTTCTCAAATAAAATTTCCCAAAGCAAGTATTTGATGGGTCCAGCTCATCTTTCTTAGGCATGTTTCTTTTTACACCAAGTTAACTTGTGGGTGCTTTAATTCAGGTGCTGTTCAAATCCCATGAGCCACAGCCGTTAGGGACATGGCTATAAGATATATATAATTTGGCTGTTTAAGATCAATTCATCTAAAGGGATGGTGAGAGGGACCATTTTCCATAGCCAATCAGGAACCATGACTGACGAATTTAAGTATCCTGCTAGGGAACTTGCATACTCCTTCCAACAAACATGTGGAGTAGATATTACCCCCACTGTGCAGAAAAAGAAATTTAGGCTTAAGAAGAGTAAGCCCCAAAATCATGCAGCAGAAAATGTATTCTAGTAGATATTATTATTCTTTAAATGTCCCTGAAGCCCACAGTTTAAAAGCACAATTTTTTTTTGTTTTTGGAGGGGTTTGGGTTTTTTTTTTTTGAGGGTAAAGATCTGGATGCTCTGAAAGCACACCAGGAGTAGTACATTCTATAGCACTAGTTAATGCTGCTGAGTATGTTCTGTGTGCCAGGTACTGTTCCCAGCATTTTAAATGGATAATCTCCTTGAAGCCTCATAATGACACTATGAAATAGGTGCAATTATTATCCTCATTTTATAGATGAAAACGAGGATACAAAAGAGAACAGAGAGAACAGAGACTCAGACAAAGAGAGTAGCCATTGTTAATGGCATACCTGTGCCTCAAATCCAGGTTGACTGAATTCAAAGCCTATAACCCTGAGAGGCCACAGGGATGAAAAAGGGCCTCTCAAATCCCTTTCTCCACTGAAGGCAGGATAGTGGTAGCGTTTGTTGATTAAGGCAGGGCAATTTGGACTACGCATTAAAGATAACTTCATGGTTATGAGAACTGGGCTAAATAGAATTATCCAAGAAGTCTGAAAATCACTTTTCTGTATATATTTTCCTCCACCTTCTTTTCTCTCTACATCCAAAAGCCCTCACCCCTCAAAGTGTAGCTAATTATATTTTTTAAAGGTTTTAATGTACTTTCATATGTCTCGGGGCTGCTTCTGAAGGGATAATAAAATTCTGTTGTCCAGGGAGCATAGGTAGTGAGCAGGGATCGAGAGTGATTACGGTCCTGGGGGGCAGAACCTGTGTGAGACGTTGGTAGAAACGGACTCCCCTTGTTTCCCTGTCCACCTTAGTCCCATGGTTGGTCACACTCTTCGAATGTCATCTGTAACAAAAAATGACCACCCGTCAATTTGGTCTTGAGTGATCATAGATGGGCTGCTTGGCAATAACTACTGAAAGACAAAGGCCAATGACCAGAGTTCTGGTAAGAGATTTCATTCCAGAAAGTCCAGCAGGTGAGGGGGACAGGCTAACCTGTCCCAGACAGGAGAAGGGAAAAGGCTTTGCTGAGCAATCTCTCTTCCCTCTGGCTCCCAGGGCTGCCTCTAACGTGGCTCTTGTTGCTTAGTGTATGTCTGTCACCCTCACCGGAGTGCAAGCTACTTAAGGCCAGTGTGCATGTGCCTAGAACATGTGCCTAGACAGAACGGATATTCAATAAATATTTTCTGAACAGACTTTTGTATTGTCCCTTAACATATAGGTGGCAAGGCAAGATATTGAGAAAAATCATCCATGTGTCTTCAAAGAGTCGATGAAACTCCAGTCAATGCTCAATCCAATACCTCACCTGTCCCTGTCTCGGAAGCCCATTTTTCTCTCCCTGGGGAGCTGAGTTCTATGGCATCAGCATTTGCTGGGTTCTTTCTCCATTGGTTCCTTCATCCTGCCTTCCTCCCTCTCTAGAGTGTGACAGTAAATTATGAGCAATGTGGGACAACTCTCTGGGGTTTCCTTTCTCCACTTTATGCATTGCACATGGGAGGGCATCTGTTGGTGGGGCAGGAATGACCTTCAGCCCTCATGCTTTTCTCTGTGTTTCCCGTAGATCTGGATGTGAGCCGGGGCAGGAGGGTATAAGGCATGAAGGGAAGCCAGCTGCTATTCCCATTTTTATTGCTGATTTTAAACCTACATGGTCTTCATTTCATGTTCCACTTCTTTTCCCCACCCCCTTCACAGTCTTTCCATCTCTAAGAGCTAATGAGGCAAGGTCAAAGAGCAGGTGCCATGGATGGGGTCAATCTATTTTAGGAATAAGATCGCTGAAGCTCAGGAAGTCCAAATGACCCACCTGCAGCCATTCCAATGGAGAGAATGGGTGGCAGAGAAGGAGGTGGGTCCGTTGTCTTTTATTCTCAGTTCCATCCCTTATCACGATGGCACACTTGTTGAAGAAAATAACATGAGCAGTAACTACAGCCACTTGTTACCATTTTGAGATCTACCACAGTGCTTCAGATGAACAGATTTCAAAAGTACTTCACTTGCACAAAGACAGTCTAAGTATCACTTCCGCAGCTGGAGTTTTAGCAAGGACTGAGGTTTGTTTGTCATTGCTGTGTTTTGCTATTTTGCCTCTCAGTCCCCTAAAGAGTAGAACACAGCAGGTTAATTTTCCTGCATGGTAAGGACAGCTTCAACTCTCATGCACAAAGCTAATTGGTCAGTGTTTTCTTTCACAGTATGACTGCTTCCGTTTTACAGCTTTTGCTACCTTGGGTTCAATAAGGACAGTCACAAGTAGTCCCCGTGACTTTGCAGACTTACCTACGTGTTCCCAAAGCTGTGCTCAGAGAAGGGAGTTTGGTTATTATACATTGAAGTAATGGACAGCCAAGCCATAAAACTAAATCTCAAGCCACGAAGGGCGTCATCTAGTGTCACTGGGAGAGGTGATGTTAGTAGACATACAGGAGGAATAAAGCTTTAGTAAGTTGTGTTGGCTTTAGTGTGTTAGGTGGGCATTTTATTCATAGGTACTTAGGGTCCCTAGCTGTAGTAGACAGAGGAAAAGGTATTTTTCACTTCCAGTCTTTCTGGCATTTTAGATTGAGAAAAATGTAATAGAAATTAAATATTCAGGCTCAATTCAAATGGCTGCATTGCTCTCTTCCCATATTCTAACATTTGCTCCTGAACTGGAGTGCTGCTCTAAAAAAATAATTGTTTTTTTTTTTTATCTCCACCAGAGGATATGTAGATATGTTCTTAATTTGAGAGAGAGAGAGAGAGAGAAACATTCATGTAAGAGAGAAACATTGATCGGTTGCTTTCTGTATGTGCCCAGGTGGGGATGGAACCCACAACCTAGGTATATGCCCTGATCGGAAATAGCACCTGCTACCTTTGGGTGTTCAGGATGATGCTCCAACCAACTGAGCCACCCAGCCAGGGCAACAATAGTTTTCAAACTGTGTACCATTCAGTCCCAGAGGTTGTTTGAATGGACCTCAGAGGTGGGAGTTAGGAGTGGAGGGGGACTAAGGGGAGCTGAGTGGGCAGGGTTTTGGGGCTCCAACCTGTGCTTCAAGCAGACAAGCTATGGTTGATTTTTCTTCCTTTCACTCCCTCTCTCCTCTCCTCTCCTTCTTTCTCACCTTCTTTCCTTCCTCTTTCTCATATGCCCACCTTCCTTCATGTCTTTATTTTTCTAAATTTCTGAATAGAGAGGTTTCATTTTTAAAAATAGAGTTATATATGGTACACGCATATTGGAGATTATATATCCGTATTTTAAAGCCAGGTTTGCTGGAATATAATTTACAACGACAAATCACATAATTCTAAGTGTACAGTCTAATTAGTTTTGATGAATGCATATGATTGTCTAACCAACACCACAATCAAGATGTAAAACCTTTTCATCACTGCAAAACAATTCCTCATCATCAGTATCCTCTGCCAGCCCCAGCTCTAGGTAACCGTTGTTCTGATTTCTGTCATGATAGTCTGGCTTTTTCAGAATGTCATAGAAATGGGATCAAACAACATGTTGACTTTTGTGTCCAGCTTCTTTCACTTAGCATGATATGCTTTCGAGATCCATCCATGTCCTTAGGCATAGTCACCGTTCACTGTTTTTTTATTGCTGAATACTGTCCCTTTACGAAGATGCCTCAATCTTTTCCCATCAAGTAATTTTTCTACTTTTTTCTAAATTTTTTAATTTAAATTTCTGAATTTTATTAGATTTATTTGTATTAAATAAATAATTTTTTATTAAAGAGTGGTTAGGTTCTTTCCAGAATTTTCGTTTATTACCGATAAAGTTACTCTGATCATTTCTACGCACACCTTTGTGTGGACATGTTTTCATTTGGGGGAGGGGGTAAATAGCTAGGAGTAGAATTTCTGGGTCATATAAGTGTGTATTTAACTTTTTAAGAAACTGCTTAACTGTTTTTCAAAGTGGCTGTTTGTATCTCACTGTGGTTTTAATTTGCATTTTCATGTTGATTAATGATGTTGAACATCTCTTCTTGTGCCCATTTACTGGTCAGAAGTGCCCATTCATACATTTTTACCATTTTTAGTTGGATTATTATTTAGTTGGAAGAGACATTCCATTAACCACGTGAACCTCCAGAGGGCCGGCACGAACAAGTGGTTGGAAGTTACGGAGAGAGAGGGAGGTTGGATAAAACCATAATTGTAACCAAGGCTGACTGAGTTGAGCTCTCTGTCAGCACTGTGCCAAGCACTCAACATGCATCGTTTCATTTACTTTGTGGAACAATCCTATAAACTAGGAATCCCTCATGTACTTCCTTCCCTTCGTTCCTGGGTGTATGCCTACAGAGTCATTTGCAACTTGGAGGAAGAGATTTATTGCATTATACAAGATGACTTTAAGTGACAATAACAGACATTATCAGCATTTTTCTGTCTGGTGTTATCACTTCCTGGAAATTTTATATCTGCAGAAAGGTCATCATGCTTTTCAAAGAGAACGCCCTTGCATTTCTGTGAGTTAACACCAGCCTGATATTAGACCACACGGACTTTAGTGGGTTTTAAAACTCACTTGGAACTAGAATTTAAAAAGGGAGGTCTAATTGCATTGTGTCTTCAGAATCAAGGATTGGCTGTCAACTACCTGGAATAGATTGGAATGCAAGAAGTATATATCTGTGTATTATATAATAAAACATTAAACCTATTTTTTAGAAATTACATTAGAAAGACTGGGAGGGGGAGCTTTTGGGTGAGGTGAACCAAGAAGTATCATGACAAGGGAAGAGAATAAGGTAGTTTCTCATTTGTAAACCCACAGGTACACTGCGGGTTAAGATATTGTGGGTGCATGCTGAGAAATGCAGGTAAAATGCAGACTTTGAACTAAGCATGGCACAGTCAAGGAAGAGAAGCTTCCCCATGTCACTGCCACCAGAACAAACTGGACCAAAAGCCACACTGGGGGTGGTAGAGGCTGCTTCTGGAAGTTTCTCAGCCATGGGTGTTGGGACTTGAGTCCTTCTGTGTTGAGCAAGAAGACATCCTGATAGTTAGTATTATTGAAACAGACAGAAATGATAGCATGAAAGAGACAGGTGTGTGTGCCTGTGTGTGTAGAGGGTGGGGTGGGGGGAACACACACTCCAAATAAATCATATAGATAATGTGGATAACGGAGTGTGAGTTTAAAGAATGTGTGATTATAAAGTGGAGAAAATGTAGGCATTCACCACTAGTCCAGTGAGCTCAGAATTTAAATCACTTATATAATAGTAAAGGTTAACATTATTTTATTAATGTGACATTTATATTGCACTGCATATTTTAAAAGTTCATGGCTGTTACCACTGGGCATCTATGGTCCTTTGTAAAGACCTTAGAAAACAAGGCTTCCCCTGGGAGCCCACGGAGGTAGTGCCCACTGCAAGGCCGGCTCGCTCTACTGGAAGCAGGAGATGCCTGAGTGGGTACAGCAATGGGTAGAAGCACATTTGGGGACCTCCAGAAACACCTGCTGCAAGGATCATGCAAAGCTCTTACTGTCTCTGCTATGCACTGAGAAAAATAAATATCTCGATGAAACAATTTGAAATATCTCCTGTTGATTCTGAAATCTAGCAGAAGTCATTCTTTATAGGGCAGAGATTATTTTCGTTAGGCTTAGCTAAAGCAAGGGCTAGCAAGTTGAATACTTTTTGATTGCCTAGTCTATGGACAGTTCATGGATTAAAACATACTCTGTGTTCCACTGCGAAAAGCAATAGAGAAAGCCAAGGTTGAGTAACTGTCCTGAGTAACACAGCATCTAAGTATGGAGTCAGACTGTGGTGAACTGTGGTCAGGGTACAGAGAGGGCCTGATCTGCTTTTCCAGAATGGTCCCAGGAGTACTAACAATAGCATCTGTTCCATCTGCTGTCCTTCCATCCTCCCTGCATCCCTCTCAGTGCCTTCTTCCCCTAGACTGATGCTTTGCTCTGCTTCTATCTCTTACCAAATTAGGTCAGGCTGGCCCTATGTCATGCCTGGTACCCAGGACGTCATAGTGGGGTGAGGCAGGGGTGTGGTGAGTCCCTGCGCTTACCTTCACCAGGGGCTTTAGATTTGGGCACTGGTCACTATTTTCCAAATAAAACCTATAACCATCTTGCAAGTATCACATACATGGCATTCATTTTTTGTTAAAATATTAGTTTGGTAAATATAATCATTTAAAATACATCATTATTGCATAACCCTATGTTAGCTATTCGTTTGCTCTTTTATTTATATGAGAATTTATTTTAGCCCTGGCTGGTGTGGCTCAGTGGACTGAGCACTGGCCTTTGAACCAAAGGGTCGCCGGTTTGATTCCCTGTCAGGGCACATGCCTGGGTTGCAGGCCAGGTTCCCAGTAGGGGGCGCTCAAGAGGCAACAACACACTGATGCTTCTCTCCCTCTCCTTCCCCTTCCTTTCTCTCTCTCTAAAAGTAAATAAATAAAATCTTTAAAGAAAAGAATCTTTAAAAAAATTATTTAAAAAACGAATTTATTTTATTTTCCAATTACACTTTACATTCAATGTCATTCTGTATCGGTTTCAGATGTGCAGTATAGTGGTTAGAGAATTATATACTTTACAAGGTGGTCCCTCTAATAGTTCTAGGACCCACCTGGCACCACACACAGTCATTACAATATTATTGACTACATTCCGGTGCTGTACTTACATCCCCATGACTATTTTGTAACTACCAGTTTGGACTTCTCAATCCCTTTACAATTTTTCACCCAGTCCCCAACCCCCCTCCCTTCTGACAACCATCAGTCTGTCTCTCTCGCTCTCTGAGTTTTCTCCTGTCTTGTTTATGTATTTGGTACTTTACTGGGAGCCTCACAAAATGGAAATTGCCTGGGGCTCTCCGGACATCTGCGAGGCTCCACGGTGCCCACTCTGAATGCATCTCAGGCCCAGCCCCTTTTGGGGAGTGTCCACCCTCTTTGTGTCTCATCTGCCTTTGTTCTGGACTCCATCCTCTGCTCCCTATGGTCCTGGTTCTGGATTTTCAGTCATGTCCTGCTCCCAGGTCTACCCCACCCCTGCAGTCAGGCTTTCTGCTCTGACTCTCAGTGCCCCCTTATGCCACAGATTGACCTTATCCTTAGATTTTTCTGCCTCTCCCACCACACAGTCTAGATCCCTTAGAAGCCTCTGTAGGTTGTTCCAGCCCTCTCCTCCACCCACCTCAGATATAGTGGGACACTCTTACTTCAAATCTAGTAACCAAATGTGCCCGTTACTATGGCAACACAGATGCTCTAGTGCAGCGATTTTCAATGGTGTGTGGTGGCAAGCACACCGGTGTGCTGCAACAGGGTTTAAAACAGGCAATAAGTGACTTTACTGAGGGGAACGGACCTCTTTTCTGTTAGACGGTCAAATTAAAAAAACAACAACAGCCAACACAACCTTAGCCGTCTAGTGTGAATGAATCAAAATTATACCTATTTTTTTGTCACATCAGCAAAAAGTACATTTTCTGGTGGGCCACAGAATTTTAGGCATTCGTTTATGTGTGCCATGAGACAAAAAAGGCTGGGAATCGCTGCTGTGCTGGCGCACCGCAGTGACTTCCCCTGGAGAATGGTGCTGAGGGAAGAAGATGCCGTCTGCATACACAGCAGTCACTGGCGTGGCAGAGGGACTTCAATCCCTTCTATCCCATGGCCCCAGCTGCCACAGTCCCCATGAGCCCTCTGGGATGTTTCTGTTCCTGCTCATAGTGAATACGAGAGTCCAGGACAATGTCAGGACTTTGTGGGGTGGCTTTGAATCGATATGGAATCTTAGAGCCTGACATGGACTAAGTAGTTGGCAAGGTGTCCGGTTGTACTTTGCATTAGGTAACTATTGATGTGTGTCCACTGGGCAGCCGGGAGGGGAGCCTCATGGGGCCACACCGGAGTCTGGTTACTGCAAGGAGGGAGGTGAAACAGGGATCATACAGGGTTTTCTGGATGAAACACAGGACATGAATTGTTGATAACCTGTGACTGCAGCCTGGCATAAAGCCCTGAACCCTCCTACACTGAAAGCCCTCAAGAATCCTCTCTGCCTCAGTTTCCCAACTGTGCCATGCACTCTGGCAGCTGGTGAGTTAGTTAAAGGTGCTCTGAGGTCCTGATCTCCTTCCATGGGGAAACAGAGCATGGCATGAGGGAGGTGGAACAACTGAGCAAATGTTGTTACTTTCTATGTGTTCTGTGGCTATATGTAAACTATATATGCCTACTATATAAAAAATATCTGCCTTTGATTCATGGGAAAGTCCCCTACTCAGGGTGTCAAGAAGAGCTTTAGGTTCCCATTCTGTGCATGGTGCAATGTTTAACACACTAAGCCAGCGTGTTAATAGCGCTCTTCAAATATTCTGCGAATTAGTCAGCTGTTGTCTGCCTATGCTGCAAAGTGCCAGAATACGTGTACTGTAACTTTCTCCTATGATTATAGATTTATCTACTTCTTATTTTCAGTTGTCAAGTTTTCTTTCTATATTTTGAAGCTGTTACCTATCATATCTCCACAGTAAATGAAAATTTTTACACTTCTGAAGTGAACCTCTGTTTTTGTTTTTTTTTTAAGATTTTACTTATTTATTTTTAGAAAGAGGGGAAAGGAGGGAGAAAGAGAGGGAGAGAAACATCAATGTGTGGTTGACTCTCGTGCGCCCCCTACTGGGGACCTGGCCTGCAACCCAGGCACGTGCCCTGACTGGGAATTGAACCAGCAACGCTTTGCTTTGCAGGCCAGCACTCAATCCACTGAGCTATGCCAGCCAGGGCTGAAGTGAAACTTCTTTATCAGTAGGGATATTATGTCACTTCTAGTTTATTTTCATTGATTCTCTATTAGTATTTATGTTATTCATCTTTGTCTGTTTGAACAATCAACCTTTCCGAATGTATCTATTTAGAATTGTCTTTTGCAAATAGCATATTGTTAGACTTTATTGTGCTTTGTTTTAAAATACTGTCTGATAATAATTGTCTTTTAATTCAACATTCTGTTTATATAAAATTAGTCACAAATCTGTTTGGATTCATTTTGTCATAGTTCATATTTCCCATTCATTTCCTATGTTTAGTTGTTTCCTTAACTGTCCTCTCCTGCCTTTTTAAAATTGACTAAGCATATTTTATTTATTTATTTTTACTTCCACCAGTTTGGAAGTTTCATTCTGTGTCTATTATTTTAGTGATTACCCTAGAAATGATAATGTCCTTACTCAATATCCAAACCTAAAATTAATCTAGATTTTATCCTCTTCTAAGACAGTGCATGGTCATTAGGACATTTTAATTCCTTTTACCTTCTTTGAAGCTTGTATGTTACCTGTATCTGGCGTTCTTTATCTTATTTTTATTTCTTTAAACTCGTTAGACATTATCCCTATGGTTTTATACAACTCCAAGAGGGCAGAGGCCTGAAGACATATAATTTCCTGGAAGTGTTCCATTTTTTTCCTTTCTTCGACTTTGCTCAGCCCCACAGGGCCTCATCTGCAGCCCTCTGGGGGTGGGGCCAGGTGGTCTAGCCCTGGTCTGCCCTTACCCTGAGGCATTCTACTCCCTCTCTCTTTGAGGATGACAACTTCTGCCCTCGCCTGCACAGCCCAGCAGCCAGGTCCCACATCTGCAGCATCAGCAAATGAACTCAGGGCCTGTACAGCTTTGGGAATCCAGCGCTCTGCTTACCTTGTTATAGGCGTTCATCCAAAAACTCACTACCCTGGACTTCTCTTCTGTGTTTTAGACTCTCCAAAGCTTATAAGCACTTTAAGCTGTTGATGTTTGTTTGTTTGTTCAATGAATTTACATATAATTGTTTTTAAAAGAAGTAGCAATTAAAGTAATCATTGTTATTACATCTGAAACCTCAGTAAATATTACATTTGATTTCAAAGTGCACGAGGTAATAATAACTGCCGAAATCTCTTTTAATAACACCAATATCTTAATAATAATAGTTAATATAGTGAGCATTTACACATGCCAGGCAGGGGCATAAGTGTCTTACACGTATTAATCTATCTAACCCTAATAATTTAAAACAATATCTAGTATATATTATTCATTCAATACATGCTCATTCTCACAGTTATTTTTACACTCCTCAGCTGAAAATTTATTCACTTCTGCTCTTCAGTGTCATAAAGCTGCTGCCCAAGATCCTATTGTCCCAGAATTTGCTGGAGTTCTTTATTAGATTACTTAGGTCACTAAAATATGCTACAGTATTATAACTTAGCTGCTTGATACGTTGCTTCCCAAATAAGGTTTCATTTTTATAGGAATCTCTAAGTGTGATATTGGGGTTGGTGCCCCCTCAAATTGCACCGCGTCACAGAAAAATCTCACCTTTTCTGATGCCTCCCCAAAGAAGACTCCTCTCTGGCCCTCAGTTTTCTCTCTTCTTCCTGCACAGATCACATCAAAAGTAGCATTGGATTAGAATTTGGGATTTCTCATCGCCATTTCCATTACAGACCTTTGCGGGCAGTTGAAGATTTCATTATAACAAGTGCAACCAATAGCTTGAAGAAAACATACCTGCGACTTCGATTCTCTTTAAGCTAAATCTCAACGTTATTTCAACAGACATGGCCTGTAAATAGTTCAAGTTCTAGTGCCAAGAATCAATTATTTGCAGCGAGCAAAAAGCCAGATGATTTTATGCGGAATGAATCATGCAAGGAGCTTTTGCTCTCAGGAGGCAAGTCGACTCAGACAAGAGGTAACGCTGTTGCTTTATTAGAAATGAAGCAGCAGACTTAGGATGGCTGTTTTCAGGAGCCGAAGGGGGTACAAATCGAGCATTTATGTGCAGTTTCCCAAATTGCACCATGAAGCAGGGATTCTATGTACTTCTCTAATTTGGGCCTAAGTGATTATTTTTCTCAAAAACACTTATTTTCACTTGCCACTCTATTTTTAAATAGTTTTTCTAATTATTCATCACCATTTCTGGTGTAATAACCAATATTAGCTGAGAGTAAAGAATGGAAATTATATTCCCCAAAAAACAGTAGCTATTTCTTCTGAATTTATGACTCCAACAATTCAATAAATTAGGAAACTCCACCGGGCCTTTGTTTTCACTAACTCTCTAGATTTACATCCCCAAAACATCCGTAGAATATGGCTTTTAAACTTATCGAACCATACATTTTTTTAGGAACTGATGATAACTATGACCCTTTTCCTCAAAAATTCTCTCACATCCCATCATACAAATCCACACACTTGCACACAACTGTGCACAGACTTTTAAGGGAGTCGCAGCTCTCTGTGAAGCTCAGTTAGACTTCAAAAGGACCTACATCTGAGATGGACAGTGTCTGCCATAAATCTCCTCTGAGAGCTTAGGGATTGTTGGTTTCAGGACCTAGAATGGTGACCTGACAGGTGTCAAATAAATACGTATCTACCTGAGATAAGCATCTCCAAACAGAGCAGCCACTTTTTACGTATGCACGTGCTGGCTTTTTCTGTGTGGTTTCTGTTTTGTTTTTGTTTCATGTCTACTTCACATTGACTCTGGAGCTGAAACCTGGCCAACTAAGCCAGACAACTATGACACGTGCCACAAGAGCATGTTTCCAGGGCAAAATGCCAATAAATAGTGAGGGAAACATCGCCCTCAGCACATCTCTTAAAAGTGCCCAAGAATCCTATTCGCAGCTAATTAAAATGATTCGAAATTTAGTGAATCAATACCTATGATTGAAAGACATTTGAATTATTTTGATCAGTTTGTTAGTTCTGTATTTATCTTTGGTTTTGTTCTTCGCAAAAAATATTTTACAGTTCTGATTTTTCTGCAAAGAATATTTCTGGTTCCGGAAATCTCTGTCATGTCACTTACGTTTTACTCACAACAGAAGAACTTGAACGTGGGAGATACCGCTCTGTGTGTCAGTCCTGTGGAATTGCTCATAGACATGGCCATGTTCTGTTCCCACTCAGAGCACCATGGCTCTGGGTGTCGTCTTGCAGTTGGTGGTAAACTTGCCATAGGGTCATGAGTGTTTGCTACTAAGTCTTGCTAAGGAGCAAAAGGCCATCCACGTGGTTGCTGGGATTGCCTGACGCAATGCCTGGGAACAGTTTGGGGCTATTTAACTCAATCGACTTATTGTAACTTAAATCAAACCCATTTACACAGAGGAAAAAAAAAGCATCTCCTTTTTCATTTCTTTTGAAGCTAGCTCACTTAGTGGGAAATTAGACAAACCAATGGGCTTTTACTGTCACTTGAGAAAAAAATGAGCACATTCCATTACCCAGAAGACATTTGTTCATAACAGTGAAATGTCCTCACTGTTAATTCTATACTGTTTCCAGAGTAGGGTCTGCACTGGGAGTCCCAATGGTTGTGAGGGCGACTGAGAGATGCTGCCCACCTTGGAAGTTGTCCACCACCGTCGCCTGAAGGAGGAAACACCTAAACACACTAAACCTAGAAAAGTAAGACAGACACCTAATTACTCCCGAATATCTACCCCTCTCATCTGGTCCTAGTGGCACTAATCCTTGGCTCCCATTGTTAATACTTAATGATTTGAGATTTCCTTAAGCAGTCCTGGCTAAAGGACACAAATTAAACTTATTTTTCATTGGCCACGGCTTTTTGCGGAAGAGCAGTGCTTTATCACGCACGTGCTTTGAAGTTGAGCTGATGTGGGTCTAATTTTCATCCTGCTCTTTACAAACTATGTGACTTAGGGCTCGTCACTTGACGCCTGAGCCTTAGTCTCTCATTTGTGAAAATTCACTCATAAGATTTCTGTGAGGACAACGTGAAATAATGCATGTGAACCCCAGGCACAATGCCTGGCCCACGTGGCGCTCAGTGATAGGATTTCCCATGGGAGGGTTAAAGTATTTTGGCCAAATTATAGATGAGATTGGTGGGTGGATCTAGATTGACAAAATCCTTAAACTTAGAACACAGGAATTCTGGGAATCCTTCTAATGCCCAGAAACATGCCATTTGTACCCAAGAAGTACTCAAGTTTAGTGCCACCTAATCCATTTTTATGCCTGAAGAATAGTTAAGGGGACAGAGAAAAATCCTCCGCTATATGGCAGTGCAGTGTCTCTTAACGTCATTACGTTCCACTTGAGGAGCTTCAGATGGAGTTCTCCGGGCCCCATCTTGGGTGCATGGGGATGAGAGAAGAAATGATTTCTTACTCTTCAATGTCTCAGTGGAAGAGAGGGGTTCGTAGCCAGTGAGTTGAACCCCAAGGAATGATTAATCTCATGCCCAATTAATATCTCCGAGCACCCCGTGGCTTGATTTACATATGAAAAGGAAACTGGAATGATCATTAAGATAACTTTCACTGAGGAGGAATTTCTTCAGCTCAATTAAGATAGCACTTCTGTACCTGTGATTAATCTGACAGCGAGTTTTGCACGCCTCCCCTAATTTAATCAGTGTCTTCGTGACACTATTTCGGTGGCTTTGAAAAGCCTGGCCTGAACCTGGAAGAACATTAAAGGTTCATTAGTGAGTGTTTACACAGTTGTTTACGTAGTTACACGCACACTGCTGTTAACGATCGGAAAGAATAATTAGCAAGCTTACAATTCAGGGTCCTGTCTATACATGTGACATGAAGGCAAATTGTTTTGTTTGTTGCTATTAAAAGTAAATGATGCTGTCATTGGAATTCTCCCAGTCCTGCTTCTGTGGTAAAATGCTTAGAAATATTATCACCAGTCCCCAAGGCCACAGGTACGCTTGGCTTCTAGGACCAAATGCGATCTGGATGGTAGAAATACCGTCCTCGTTCTGCAAGGACAAATACAGGTTTAAAATAAGACAAGGGACACTCTGCCCACTTTTCTTGGAGGGTTTATCTTAGAAAGCTTGTCCTGGTAAGTGTTTTTCTCTTCTCTTTGGAATGTAGGGAAATCCTTGTGAAGAGCAAACAGGACTTGTGTGAGCTTTAAGACCCAGAACTGCCTTTCTGAGTAACCTGGGAGACAGAGGAGCTGGCCTCCCCTCTCCCCAGTTTTTGTGGGAGGATATGCACCTAGTCAGGGGGCTGTGAGAAGTTTGGGGTTTCCTCCTGATAAAGCCAATTTGATGGCACAGATGGTCACCCCAACTACCAGGTAAAGTTAGGATGAAGGATGGGCAACGCACAGTATGGTCAAGTCCTCATACTTGATGACTAGTTATTGCTTCTTGGGAACATGCATGTCATGGATTGTGTGTGTTGCTTTTAGTAACAATGAACAAAATGATTTGCCTTCATATCACATATATACACCGGACCCTGAATTGTAAGCTTGCTAATTATTCTTTCCGATTGTTAACAGCAGTGTGTGTGTAGCTATATAAACAACTATGTAAATATCCTCCGTCTTTGGGGATTGTGGATCTCTCAGGGGATTGCCCACGTGAACATCACATTCTGGTTTAATGCCTGCGTGATGATAAATGTCTCCTCTTTCTTCACTTCCTTTGTGGAAAGAATTTCTGGGTTACAAGAAGACTTTGTTTTTAATAATATTTACCCAACAATTTAACAAATATTCAGGGGGTGCCTATTCTTGCTGGGAGCTCTTTTAGACACAAGGAATGGGTCAGGAACCAAAATAGACCAAATCCCTGCTCTTATGAAGCTTACATGCCAGTGATATATTATTCACAAATTAGTATTTTAAAAAATTATATGATTTTATCCTGTAGCATATATATACCCAGAATGGGAGTTTGCTTTTATCTATTGCTTTCTGAATAACTGAAATCTGTCACTCTTTCTGACGTTTGTGATGTGTGATCTAAACTGTCAGGGAACTAGAGAACACAGTGCCTATCTAAGTGACCATTGCCACTTTATGCTGTAGTTTCTGGTGACCTGGAATGACAGTGTAGAGCTTCAGAACAAATCATCTCCACATGTGCCACTGTGGTAGGCAGATTATTTCAAGCTGGAACAATGAAGGCCCCAGAGACTCCAAAAGAAACCTTGACCTTCTCCCCAACTGTCTAAAAGAATTTAGATTGAAGGGAAATGTCACCAGAGACAGCTAAGGTTTAAAATGAACCAGGTGTGACAGACAGAGAGGAACTCAGCAAGGCCCATTTGATCAAAGTCCTTGCTATGACCCAGTGTCGCTGAATGGTCCAGCAAACATTTGTTTTCCCAACATTAACTGTCTTCATCTTCCTGTGATTGGCCGGCCTCACTTCCCTTTGAAGTCCCAGACCTCTCCTCCCTCCTTCTTCTTAGTCCGGAGTGACATCTGTACCTCATTTTGCCAGACCATCTTTGGAATCTCTCATGTAGATGTGAGTTCCCTGTATGATTAAATTTGATATCCTCCTGTTAATCAGTCTTATGTTATTTCAGTTATTGGACTGGCCAAAAAAACTAAGAGAAGAAAAAAATTTACCCACTCCAACAATAGAAATAAATGAGTTTACAATTTTCAATGCTCTTTAATACTACATAGTTTATATAGCTCAAGGTTTAAACAGCTCAAAGGTTTTTTCCAGAGAGATTTTATAGTTCTGAGAAATTGAAAACCTAGATTGTATTTTGAAGATGCCCCAAGTTGAAATAAATCAGGAAAAAAATGTATAAATAATTTAAGGCTACATATAGAATGGCCACCAAATACTGGTATAAAAACAGACATATAGATCAATGGAACAGAATAGAGAGCCCAGAAATAAACCCACACCTATGTGGTCAATTAATATTTGGAAAAAAACACAAGAACATACAGTGGGGTAAAGTGTCTATTCAATAAATGGTGTTGGGAAAATTGGACAGTTATATGTAAAAAAATGAAACTAGACCATCTTCTTACACCACATACAAAAATAAACTCAAAATGGATTAAAGACTTGAGTCAAAACCATAAAACTATATCAAAAAGTCAACAAATAACATGTTGACAAATAACAGGTTGGTGAGGATGGGAGAAAAGGGAACCCTTGCGCACTACTGATGGCTGGACCACAAACTGCTGCGGCCCCTATGGGAAACAGTATGTAGATTCCTCAAAAACTAAAAACAGATATACCATAGGGCCACACTTTGGGGTGTTTGCCAAAAAATACCACACAGACCTGAAAACGCTACTTTGAAAAGGTGTGTGTATTCCCACGTTCACTGCAGCATTATTTACAATAGCCAAGACAAGGAAGCAACCTGGGTGTCTATGAATAAATGAGTGGATGAAGAAGCTGTGGGATGTGGATGCAATGGAATACTTCTAGCAATAAAAAGAGTGTGAGTGTGACATGTGCAGCAACATGGATGGATCTGGAGATATTGTGTACTCACTGACATAAGTGAGGCAGAGAAAGACAAATACGATATGGGTTCACTTTCATGTGGAATCTAGAACAAAGGACACATGGACATAACCAAGGAGGAGGGTGGGAGCAGGGGAGGGGGGTGGGATTGGCTGGGGTGGTGGGGGAGTGGTGAGGGGAAAATGCAGACAACTGTAAATGAACAAAAATAAAGTAAATAACTAAATAAATAAATAAAATTAAAAAAAAAAACAGACTCATAGAAACAAAGACCAAAAGGATTGTTACCAGGAGGGAGGGGGAGAGGGGGTGGGTGAAAAGGGGAAGGGAGACCTGGTCAATAACTTTGTGATAGGTTTGCATGGTGACAGATGATTACTAGAATTAGTGGGATGATCACATTGTAAGGTATAAAAATGTCAAATCACAATATTGTACACCTGAAACTAATATAACCAATAAAAGTTTGTATGCCACCACTATTTATTTATTTATTTGCTTGTTCTTAGAGAGAGGTGAAGGGAGAGAGGGACAGAAACATCAGTCTGAGAGACTTGAAAATAAATTCAAACTAAAAAAAAATTCTTAATTTATCTCAGCCATGGTTCCAACATTTGTCTGTGTTTTTATGAACGTGATTCCCACTCTTTGTTTTAAGCATCAGTGCTTGGAAGATTTGGGTTGATATTGTGAAGTTAAATGGAATTCAAATGGACTTTTCCTGGTATCAGGATAGAGGTACAGACTGGGCAATTCATTGCCAAGGTAGCTTCTTTTTACACTTGTAGCCCAGAAGATTCCTGTTAAATCCATCTCTGTGACTTTATCTTTCTCCAAACTTGAAAATATTTACTTGCTTATTATATTCTAGATATACTACACATCCAGGATACGAACATCAAAAGTTAGTCAAATATTAACATAGAGGGATCCCCTGGATTTTCTGAATCTGGTTGGTTTCCTTTAATACCAATAGTTAGGCCTGAATGTCATCTAAAACTCTTTCATCCCCCCGTTATCTCCATGTTTATTAGCTAATGTGATAGTGGGGTAGGAAGGGATGGCAGGGATAGAAAGCCACACTCCAGTGACGTCCGAGGGCTTTACAGGGTGTATATGTGTCCCTGTGACAGGCAGAGAGACAGAAGAAGACTCAGGACACAGCAGCACCTGTAATCAGGATACTTTGGATGGAATCCACATATCCATGCCCATAAGAATTACTCTGTATACTTCAACATTGTATAGCAGCTAGGATCCCGATAAAAAAAATCATCAGTCTAAGGTTAGGAAGGAAGAGAGAGGGAGGAGGGAGGGAAGAAGAAAGGGAAAGGAATAAGAAAAATCAATGAGATGAACAGAGGGAATAGAACGGTCAGGAAGGAGAGAAAGGGGGATTTGCGTACCTGTGAACACTGGGCTTTAGGACTTAAATGATTGTTGAAGATGTTTCATGCCCTGCAAAAAAAGAAAAAGAGCTCTGATAGCTGTAGGCGTGTGACCCCTCAGAGGGATCCAAATTTCTGGCGTCCCATTTCCTGTCCTTATTTCACAGGACCCTCAGGGCCAGTGGCATCTTTCCTTTTATCTACTGTAAATCCCCAGGGTCCTTCCTATTGTCTTGGTTCCCAGTTCTTGGAGAAAAGATGGACATAGCCTTGCTAGCTTGCAAATGGAGCCCCAGGGAACCTGAAACCCCCCCCTGGCAAACAGGTGAAACAAACATCCACAACTTGCTCTTTAATCTGACCAGTTGACAGGGCACACTCCATCTGTACCACCCAGGCTACGGGGCAAAATAGGCCGTCCTGGAATGGTCTTCGCTTGACCTTCCCATGTGTCCCTCTTTGTCTGGAAATGTTATTTGTGTTATAACCAATCAGATGCGAGCAGAGCTATTATAAAGCCTTGGCCACCAGCCTCGTGTGGGCTGCCGTTACTCTGGCAATGTTTTTATAGTTCCCCATTCAGCTCCAACATCCAATTCTGCAGCAATTGTCCAAGCCCCACCACGCTGTACCCCCTCTCCCGCACCAACCCTGACACGCACCACTGGCCGAACTCTTGCCCTTTTCTCCTAAGTTCTAGAAGCCTCTCAGATTCTCTGGTGTGAACACTCCTGACTTTCTGCCTCAACACTGCTGGGGAGGAAGATTTTTCCTTCTACCCTTCCAGGTTCTTTGGCTGGACTAATAATCAAATTATCCCAAGACAGATTAATAGGAGGGAAAAAAAAACCAAATTTAATTTCGCATGTGTGAGGGCTCCAGGCAGTCAGGCAAGTGGAGTGTGTATGCCATCCTGAACTAAAGGAAAGCAGTGGCAGTCTGGACCTCAAGGGGAGGAAGGCCTTTCATGAGAAGATGGGAAGCAAATGCTTGGTAAACAAAAATTAGCTATGCCTCGCAGGCAATGGGACACAAGAGGATTTTGGTCTCCACCACACTGAGTTCCCCCCACCACAACTAGCCTGTGCTCTTTGTAGATAACTCCGGTGATCACATTGCTCTTCTTGGCCCTTTACCTAAGTTCTTCTAGGCCATTTAAAGAGAGGCAAAAAGCCTTTCCTGAGTTTTTTGGGTCTCAGTTGTCTTCAGCTCAAAGTAATCCCTTGAGGGAGGCAAAGCCGTGCATCCCTGTACCATGTAGGAACTCCCCAGGGCTGCCCACCTTGTGATGTGAAACCATGGATCTGTGCCCATCCCAGCCCACCATAGGCACAAAATTCCTTTGTCTTCCTCTGGCTGAAGAACTTCCATTCGCTCTTGAAAGACCACTCAGCGATGCCTCTCCCGGCAGCTGAGCAGCAACGATCTCCCACGGAGGAGACCCCGCACACAGAATCCATTATACCATCGTGGATAGTTATTCCTCCTTTAAGTCCGTTGTTCTATAGCTTTGAACGTGGAGGCTGTCTTGACTGAAGAAAAATGAAGCCAAGTCATAGCCAAGTTGTTCCGCAGCCTCTTGGTTATTTAATAGCAGTTTATGCATCTCTCTGCTGCTGCCCTTGCTTTTTCATTGTTTTTTTTTTCACAAAAGGTCCATGGTTGACTCTTATCCTGGGTTTTGGTTCATCTGAGTCTTGATACTTAAAACAGGTGTGTCACTTTTTGGGTCACGGATTCTTCTATGGCTGTCCTTTTTAGTCACAATGCTCTGGCATAGAGCTACTCTGAGTTCTTTTGATGGCTTTTTGATGGTCAGAGGGACATTTTATTAATTATGCTCCATCTTTTGTGAGCTATATTCCCCTAGCTCAGATTTTGTCATTGGAATAAAAACTTTCATGCTTCTGAGTAGTTTTGACGTTAATCTCCCTGTCATCTAGACACCTGTTTAGTTACTTGTGTCTAGTGTTTACACCCTGTTGTAGAATGAACTTCAGGCATAGTGTGCCTAAGATTTTTTTTTTTAATTTCTAAATGACGAATGATTTTGATGAATAAAAAAGAAACAAGTATGGAATATAAGCTTTTCTACCATCTCCTATAAACTGAGAGATGAAATTGCGACCAGGGCCAATGGGGAATTTACAATCAGTTGCTCTGTCTTTTGCATAATAGATGCCAGCTTAGTTGAAGAAGCATAATGCTACTAGATCTTACCTCTTTATAAATCTTTACATTTACACGCTTGGCCTTTGTCTACTTTCTTATATGTATGGCTGTGTAACTCACATGTTCTCTGTCTTTATTCATTCATTAATCCAACACGTACAATTCAACAGAACATAACACATACAACGCAGCATTAATCCAACACGTACAATTCAACAGAACATAACACATACAACGCAGCATTAATCCAACACGTACAATTCAACAGAACATAACACATACAACGCAGCATTAATCCAACACGTACAATTCAACAGAACATAACACATACAACGCAGCATTAATCCAACACGTACAATTCAACAGAACATAACACATACAATGCAGCATTAATCCAACACGTACAATTCAACAGAACATAACACATACAACGCAGCAACTGCCATCCAGCAGGCAGGCACTGTCCCCGGTGCCGTGTTTAATTATGTGGATTTCTCTGAAAGAATGTGAAGAATATACTTTCTTTACATAAAGAAATCTTTCACTCAACAAATACTGAGAATGCCTACTAGGTGACAGGAAATTTTCTAGGTTTTGGAGTGTTCCTCTTTCCCCTTTCCATATGTACATAATTTGTCCAGAAAAAAAATGCCTATTTATTTGTTTCAGCATGTATTCTATCTCACCATGACTCTGGGATATTTATGAGATCATTTTATTCCATTTTATTCCTTTTTTTTCTGTAGGATGCAACATAAGCATTCGTGATCATACACACTTACAAGCGGTTAAGTGATTTTTAAGTCTCCCAATGTCAAGGCTTTCCTGAAATGCATGATGCGGGCATATTTTCTCATCTTGTGCTTTTGTCTCAGGCTTTTTCTTCTTCTCTCCAAGGGTGGGTTTGTTTTTCTAAATACTGGACTTCCTCTTCCCCGTATTTCTTACATAGACGTGTCACG
>VMDR010007539.1:10084-40217 GCA_007922815.1 Macrotus californicus
GGGGCCGGGTTTTTTTTTTTTTTTTTCCTTTTTTGCAAAATATGTATTTGTGTCGCCGCTGTGAGGCCGATCGGTCCCAAAGCCCCCTCGAGGCTCTGGATTGCGAAGCTAAAAGGACCGCGGCGCCTGCCGCGGCTCACTCTCCTACCCGGTTAGAAAAGTTTGCTGAGCGTGTGGGTGAATTAACCGGCTATCCTGCTTCGCTCCCCCCAGCGCCTAGGAGCGAGCGGCCCCCCAGCAGTGGCCGCGCCACGCCAGCCCCCGCGCCCAGGACCCCACCAGCCCGCCTGCGGGCCCCGGGCCGCGCTCGCCATGTCCTACCCGCAGTTTGGATACCCCTACTCATCGGCACCACAGGTAAGGAGGCCACGCGAGGCTGGAAACACTGGCTGGCTGGCAATTCAGCGATACGATGTCATTTCCCAGCGAGCAGAGCCTGTGCCACGTGCCCCTTGTGCCCAGCCCCTAGGAGGGCAAGAATGCTGAGAAATGCGGACAGGCAGGGACCCCAGTTCCCGTTTATTTGACCTTCACCCCCAGGCTCTGAGGCTGCGCCTCAGGGTACCCCAAGGACCCAGGAGAGACGTGGCACATGAGGGAGTGAGTGGCTTTGGAAATCCCTCAGGGAGGATGTGAACACTCATGGGCAGGTCTGGCTGGAACCCACGTGGCTGGAGGGGAGCCTGGGGGGGTGCAGGCTTCCCACGGGAAGGAGCGTGCAGTCGGGCGTGGACGGCTGTAGACCCAGAGGATATGGGGCATGGCCGCCTCCTGGGCGGTGAGGGCCAGATGGAGGAGTAGGGCCCCAGCCTTGCTCTCGGTGGCCCGCCCTTCCTCGCGGCCCCTCTCCCCCCCAGTTTCTGATGACCACCAACTCTCTGAGCACGTGCTGCGAATCAGGTGGCCGCACGCTGGCGGACTCCGGGCCTGGCGCCTCGGCCCAAGCACCAGTTTACTGCCCGGTCTACGAGAGCCGGCTGCTGGCCACTGCGCGGCACGAGCTCAACTCCGCCGCGGCGCTGGGTGTCTATGGGGGCCCCTATGGCGGCTCACAGGGCTATGGCAACTACGTGACCTACGGCTCCGAGGCCTCCGCCTTCTACTCGCTGGTAAGGGTGGAGAGGGTGTACCTCCCACCTTCCCTGCCACGCCACGCCCCTACCCCTCGATTTGCCAACTTCGCTTTCCCTAACTCCCGAGGAAGAGACGTGAGGCCCCTGTACCCAGGACTGTAGCGTGTGCGAGAAGCTTCCTTCAACTTTGCACCTCCAAGCCTGGTCGCTGGGAGCACCACCAGCTCCGCCCCCATCCCCCACCCCTCCCCACCCCACCCCTGTTGGGACGACCAGGCAGGTGCGCTGCTGTATTTAATGCATTGATTGTTCTCGCATGGCGATTAAGTTCTAATCGGATTTCTGGTTCCGTCCGAGCGGGCTCTCCCCTCCGCCCCCAGTTCTCCTAGCCCCCTCCCTCCTCCTGGCCTCCTTCTACCTCTCTCCTTTCCTCCCAGCACTCCCACTGATCCCTTTCTTTCACCTCCCTCCCTCCGTCCCTCGCCCCTCTCTACGAATCCCCTTGGTTCCTCCCCATTTCTTTGCTTTCTTCCCCCTCATTGTTTCCCGTCCCTCCTCACCCCACCTCTTTTCTGTTGTACCCCAGCCTCCACCCGCTCCCTTCCTCCAATCTCACCCTCAATCTCTGGGTCCTCTACACTCATTTCCTATTCCCGCAACAAGCCCCAGCAGTCTCCCCATTCCAAGTCTTTGGGCTCCTTCGCTGCCTAGGCACTAGGGACTGTCTGGGGAAGGGAGCGACGCACGTAGGACCCGGGGCCTAGGGGAGGAGCTTGAGCTGGGCGGTGGCCTGGAAGCCCCGACCCTAGGCTGCTGTTCCCACAGAACAGCTTCGACTCCAAGGACTCCCCTGGATCTGCGCATGCGGGCCTCGCGCCCGCCGCTGCTGCTGCTGCCGCCTACTACCCGTACGAGCCGGCACTGGGCCAGTACGCTTATGACAGGTGAGGGACCGACCCTCTTCACTACCTCCGGGCTCTTCACTGCCACCGGGGCCCGTGCGCTCTGATCAGCTACCCCACCCCCACCCCAAGCAGCCCCACAAGGCCCTCTGAAAGACTGGGAGGCAGGACAAGGGGCATTCCTCTCTTCAGGTCCTGCTGAGCTGACCAGGCCTTGGTCCCAGCCCGCCACCTGGCGAGCCCATGCAGCCAGGGTTAAAAGTGTCTCCAGTCTCCACACCACCAGTGTGTCCCGGCTGTCTAGACTCCCAAAGTCCTCACTGTGCTGTGGTTTGAGGGAGTCTCATCTTGCTGCCCAGGCACCAGGTGCCTCCCTCCACCACAAGAAGTGCAGCGCTGTGGTGCGCTGGGCCCCACCTACCGCCCCTGCAGTGGGAACCAGAGTGGGGGAAGTCCTTGTGCACTGGCAGATAGTATGCCCCATCTTCCAAGGGGCAGCAATTATGTATTTAAACACAGAAAGGCTGTGTAGACCCTGTGGGCGCTTTCCTCCACTGGCGCTGAAGACCACTTCTGCCCGTGGATGTTACATAGTCTCGCTCACAGCTCTGCAACATGCTTTCCCGTTTTCGGGATCAAAAGGGTAGGAGAGAGGCTAGGCTAAGGGACTCACCCGAAGACATATATGTCTCTGTAGAGTGACAGACAGCTGGCTGGGCCTTGTACCCATGCACCACCTCTCCAGCTGAGAAAAAAGGCCAGGCTTCTTATATCAAATATAAACAAAGACCAAAAACAGCCCCGATGGGCAGCAGCCTGAGCCAGGACCTGGCTGCAGCTCAGGTCTTAACCATAAACACACCCCCATGACCCCATGACCCCATGACGGGACTGAAAGCTCTTATGTGCCTTGCCCTGGTGCCCCATTGCCCACCTGTCTCCAGATACGGCACCATGGACAGCGGCACGCGGCGCAAGAACGCCACCCGCGAGACCACCAGCACGCTCAAGGCCTGGCTGCAGGAGCACCGCAAGAACCCCTACCCCACCAAGGGGGAGAAGATCATGCTGGCCATCATCACCAAGATGACCCTCACCCAGGTGTCCACTTGGTTTGCCAACGCGCGCCGCCGCCTCAAGAAGGAGAACAAGATGACGTGGCCACCCAGGAACAAGTGTGCTGATGAGAAGCGGCCCTATGGGGAAGGTGAGGAGGAAGAGGGGCCTGAAGAGGATGCCCGGGAAGAGCCCATCAAGAGCACCAAGAATGAAGGTGGGTAGAGGTTGGTAATGCTGGGGCTGGGGTTTAAGGCCAGGATTCCCTGAGCCTTCTCTGTGGACGCTAGAGTGGCTAAAGGCATTGAACCCTTGGGGCCCTGGGCAGCAAATGAATGAACTAAGCGGGACTCTGTGGGGGGGCGGGGGGCGGGGAGGCTGTGGTAGTAAGCTAAGAGCATATTTAAAGAAATCCAACATTACATTTAAAACATTAGACACCCCCTCCACCATAGATTTGAAGCTGAAACCTACTCACAGGTGTTGCCAGTTTGGGGGCTGGAAGCCTCTAAAGATGAGAGGTAGGAAGAAAGGTGTGGTTGTTTTTTCTAGCTCCAGTGTCAGGCCCCATAACCATGGACACAGAGTTAGGAAGGAGAAGGAGTTGGGATCTGGTTAACCCACTACCCTCCCTCCCTCCACTGGCTGCTCTTTCTATCCTGGGCAGAGCCCGTCGGCAAAGAAGAGAAGGATCTTGAGCTCAGTGACTTGGAGGACTTCGACCCACTGGAGGCCGAGCCCCCCGATTGTGAGCTGAAACCTCCCTTCCAGCCCCTGGACGGTGGCCTGGAACGCATCCCCACTGCTCCTGATGGCCCCAGTGCCCCTGGAAAAGAGGCCCCGAGCGCCCACCGGATGTCCCTAGCTGCCGATGGCCGGGCTACCCTGGACCAGGACCTGGAGAGGGCCCGGAGCTGCCTCCGAAGTGTGGTAGCTGGACCGGAGCAGCAGCCGGGTGCAGGGGGCGGCCCGCAGGCCTGCGAGGCCAAGCTGGGCTTTGTGCAGGCTGGGACGACTGTGGGCCTCGAGGTCAAGCCGCGCATCTGGTCCTTGGCACACACAGCTACCGCAGCCGCCGCCACCAACCTGAGCCAGACTGAGTTTCCTTCGTGCATGCTCAAGCGCCAAGGCCCCACTGCCTCTGCAGCCGTCTCGCTGGCGCCCCCCTCCTCCTCGCCTGCGGCCCCGACCGCTGCTGGGGCCCTAGACAGGCACCAGGACTCCCCGGTAACCAGTCTCAGAAACTGGGTGGATGGAGTCTTCCACGACCCCGTCCTCAGGCACAGCACTTTGAACCAGGCCTGGGCCACCGCCAAGAGTGCCCTCCTGGACCCAGGGCCCCTGGGCCGCTCGCTAGGGGCGGGCGCCAACGTCCTGACGTCGCCCCTGGCTCGCACCTTCCCGCCCGCCGCGCCCCACGACGCCCCTGCCGCCGGCACCGCAAAGGAGCTGCTGGCGATGCCCAAGGCCAGCGGGAAGCCCTTCTGCGCTTAACTGGGCGGGATCCCTGGGCCCGGGAGGAAACGGTGCTCAGGCTGCAGCTCGCAGGTCGAAGACTCCTTTTCTAACGAGTTTCCAAAGCTAGGCGAAAGCGCAGCGAAACTCAGGCCACCCACCCACCCTAGAGGGAGGGTCTGAACTCGGTCTCCTGGAACCACGGACAAAGTCCTGGATATGTCGCGCACCAGGTCGACAGACCACCCTGGTCATTCCCAAATTCAGGAACCCGTGGGATCAGGCTGCTCCCAAAGCAGAAGGCAGCTGCCCTGAAGCATAAAGTTTACGTCCAAAAGTTTACAAGGAGAAGACATTTTGGTTCCAGGCTTTATTCGTGTAGCTGTCTTCTGGGTGCGAGGCATGCCCGTTTTCATTCTGAGGACCCCTCAGCCTGTTGACCTTCTGACTTCATCCTCAGCACATCTCACCCAAAGCACTCCCCTGAATTTACACTATTGCACACTCTTGACTCGACAAAATTATGTTTTTTAAATGTATGTTCACACCAGTAATCGCCTGCTTCAGAGGCTGATATAACAAAACCAATAAAACCGAGTGCTGTTTGCATTGCAAAGTGAACGCGATACCAAGGTAGAGGCTTGAGAGCTTGGAGGAGAAAAGGTGCTGGTCACTGCAGGGAGGGGCAGGGAAGGGCGCTGACCCCGAGTCCCCGGGGATTTGCCTGCAGAGCCTAAGACAGGTTTTGGTAAGGCTATTTTAAAAAAGAAAGAAAGAAAAAAGGGGGGAAGGGCAGTAAACTTTCAGGATTCTGTTGAACTCCCTAACAAGTAGATGAGAGACCCAAAACTTTTAAACTGTCCCCCATTACCAGACTCCAGAACTTTGAGTCAATGGGAGTTTCTTTGGCTAGATTAATTTTAATAACTTAGACTTTCTAAATTCCCTGGGACTGTGCTTTGATGGGGGAGCAGCCAGGACATCACAGTCCTGAGAACTTTCTGCTGCGGGGCCTTGAACTGTGTGCTCTGAGGGAGTGTGTGGCCTTTCAGGGCCCCAGCAGACTCTTAATCCAGCCTCCCCTTCCCCCTGGGGCCTGGGGCCTTGCTGGCAAAGATGCCCCACTGCTAGCTGGGAAAAGCGCACTGTAGGCAGCAGACCCGACACTGGGCTAGGTAGGAATTAGGGACAGAACCCGAAAAGTAATTTGGGGTGGGAGGACAGGGGCCTTACGCTGCCTCTGCAAGGGTCCTGGGAGGTGCAGACCCCTGGCTTCTTCCAGAAACCGTGTTCCACCCCCCCACCCCACCCCCCAAGCGTCTATCTCCTGGGAGAGCGTCGTTAGAGCGTAGTGAGCACTGGACTCGGGGCTGGCCCCTGGCCTGCAAGCCCTCTTCTTAAGGCCCTACTGGGCCTCATTCCACAAGTCACGAGGAAAGACAGGTGTCTCGAGGAAAGACGAATCCGCAAGCCAGCGAGCCTGCAAAGGTGGAGAGACTCAGGTGCAGCGATGAGTCGATGGCGGCCCTTGCCCGGGATGCCGACAGATTGGCAACCACGGAGACACCAGCTGGAGAAGCGGGTCCTCGCCGGGGGCGCAGGCAGCTTTTGAGGGAAAAGCGAGGCCTGGGCTTTTTTCTACGAGGGCATGGGTGGGACTGGCCCAGGGCCCTGTGGGGTACGGGCCAGAGGCACTGGAATGCTGGCCTGACTGGCCGGTAGGACCCGGCCATGAGGGCGAGTTTACGCACCCGAGAGAGGAAAACCTCGCGGCCAGAAGCTGGTCACTCGGGCTGCCGGGGCACCCTTTAGTGGTAAGACCTTGATGGCCGGACCTCAGCCAGGCCCCCAACTCTGAATGATGCGATCTGGAAGCCCAGACGGTGAGCGGAGGGAGCAGTCCCGGTACCCTGCGTGGGGACTCACTCCGCGCTGAGGCTGCCCGGGCCGCGCGCAGTAATTGGATTGTATCCGCCCGAGCGCTGTCACCGTATTGACTTTCGCTCTCTTGGATGATATTATCCAGATTCGGAAGCTCTCCGCTGATGTGCCTGTCAAAAGGCTGCGGCGAGAGCCCCCGGCCTGGCGAGCGAGCATCAGCCAAGATAATTTGAAGTGAAATTTTCATTTTGACAGTAAACCCTCAATTTCTAAAGGCTCGGCGCTCCGAGAGCCTGCTGGCAGGGGGAGGCTTTGCAGAGAGCCACGTCTTAGACTGAAAAGGGCAAAAGAACTCGAATTAGTTGTAATAGATAAAAGGGCAAAAATAAAGAGTCAAGGGTACTTGACAGTAATAGCGAAAGTGGAGTCTCAGGGGAGACGCTGCGGCCGAGGCTGGGGCGCCAGGAATTTTAATGTGGATGCCCGAGTGCCCCCATTCCAGCCCGAGACAAAGCCAGGCGTTTTCCGCGAAAACAAGGCTTCGAGGACGCGGGCGGCTCGGTGAGGCGGACCGCGGCTGAGGATGCGGATGTAGCAGGCTGGACCCAACTGGCCCCGGGCTGTGGGCTATGGACTGCGGGGGGCGCGGGACTCCCAGGGCTGGCTTGGGGGGGGGGGGGCAGGTCGGTGGACGCGGCGGCCCATCCCTCCCCGCGCTGTCGCCCAGGCCTGTGGCCCTAGGACCTCAAACTCCAGTACCGTGGTGCGTGGGGACCCCGCCTGTCCCCGAGACCCAGGCCAGGGCGATCCCACACTGCAGGAGCATCCAGCTGTCGGTGGAACTGGCTGACCTCAAGAGGTTTATTTGATTAACCTGCAAAACTCTGTGAAATAAAGACATCAAAGGGGGAGGTGGGACTGGGCCTCATTCCAGGGCGACTAACCCGAAAGGACGCCCGAGGCTGGGACTGTCACTTCGCCCCACACCCCGACGTTTGGGGTAGCATTCTGGAAGGTTTCACTTTGTGCACCTTACCATCCCTCAGGCCGATTTTCGCAGGGCTGGGGGTGCGGGGAGGGCGAGGAAGGCCCCGAAGTGGGGCGGGGGTGGGCGGTGAATAGCAGAGGATGCTGCGGGGAGAGGTCGCTGTCCCTGGGCGGGGCCCCACTTCACTCCCGGGGCGGCTGTCAGGGAAGGAGCTGGGGACCGACGCTCAGCCACTCAGGCGTGGCGAATTCAAACACACCGAGGAGGGTGCTGAATTAACGGCGCTCTTTACATAGAGCCCAAATAAAACCGCAATCAGCGGCGCGTTACTTTTCATTAAGCGAGTCTGACAGCAGCAGATCCAGAGCCGACAGGGGAACAGGCGCGGGAAATATACGGCGCGGGCGCGGATCTAAGATAATTCCTTAAGCTCCATTAACAACTCTTAGCCGCAGGAAATGGGCTCCCGGAAACCGTCTCAAAATCTAAAAGCTTTATCGACCCTCAAACCGCTGCTGACGGTTCCATTTTTTTCTTTTTCCTTCCTTTCCTCTCCCCTCCCCTCTTTTTTTAACTTAAGGAAGAGACGTCCAGCAAGGTAATAGAGTTTGACACGACACCTTCTTAACTAGACAGAGAGAGGCAGGGAAGCAGGCCCTTAAATGATATTTAAAAGGCAACCAATTAAGATTTAAAGTGGTCGTCTAGGGAGACTGTGCAAGCGATTTATGCCACCTACTTTACCCTGGACACGCCTGCCGGTGCCACTGCCAACAGCCTGGTGGTGTCTCCCTCTCTTTCTCTCTTCCTCCTTCCTACCCATCTCTGTTTCTCTCTCTTGCTCTCACTGTCTCTCCATTTCTCTCCCCTTCCCCACCCCCAATAAAGAGAATAACAGAAGGAGAAAGGCAGCAAGCTCTCTCACTGCTCCCTTCCTTCCCACGGATCACCTGTTGGAATGGGCAGACTGTCTCCCAAGAAGGATTATAGCAGATTAAGGGAAACTGAGCCTGGCCCCACCCACAGAGGTCTAGCTGACCATGAGATGCCCCTGTGCCTGGGTGCCAAGGAAGAGGCTCTCCAGTGGGGCCAGGTGCCCAGACGGCAGGGACTGGTACAACGGAGGCAGAGGTGTGCCCCATCTTTCCCCTGCTCCCCACCCAGTGCTGTCTTCTCTACCAACGTTCCAGGAAGATGCCTTCTCCCTCCTGAGGCTCTATGGAAGCCCTTCATCTCCAGTCAGTTGCTTTACCTTTCACCCTGTCACCTCTCTTCAGGTGATGCTGACCACAGCCTTTGTTCCCATGGGTGTCACTGATTTGAAGAAGCCAGAAAGCCCCTTAACCAGGGTCAGGTTATAGGAAGGCAACAAAGCCCAGGGAAGGAAAAGCAAGGACTTTTCAACTTTACCCCAGTCTCAGGCCCTGCTGGAAGGCACAGGAACAATGGGGCTCTGGAGACAGAAGAGGAGAGAGGGAGGGAGAAGGAGAGGCAGGGGATGGGAGGGGAGAGGAGGCCTGCAGGGAGGAGGGGAGCAGGGGGCAGAAGGGAGGGGAAACCTAGTGGAGGGTGAGAAGACCACCTTCCAACCTGTCTGGCATCAACTTTATGGGAAATACCAGTACTTGTTGGGGAAGAAAACATGCCTTTTCCCAAAAGGACTCTAACTCTTGGAGAGAAGGCAGGAGGTTGATTGGAAGTCCACGGACAGACCGGCCCGCTGCACATTGTGCCTGAGTGAGCCCCATGCTCCAGGTCTCTCCAATTTTCCACTGGGGAAAGAGGAATAGGCATCTCCTCGGGGTCTCCGACATCAGCCAAAGCCCACTGTGGACTTTAAGAAGCAAGAGTCCTGTTCCAAAGCCTGGGCAGAGAAGGTTCCAGGACCTCCTTCTAGGATGCCTCACTTCAAGGGTAGAATGCAGGGAGCAGAGGGTCCACTCACTAAGAGCCTTGCAGGCTCAAACTGAACCCAGGATGCAGGAAAATGCCCAGTGCCCAAAGTGAGAATGCAGATCTTGGCTTTGCTGGAGCCCTCGCCCCCCGCAGGCAGCTAAGACAGCTCTTCCCAGCACCCATGGTGATTCTGCTTTTGTCAGAGATTTTGGCATTCGCCTCCCAGAGAAGATGAATTTCCGCATGATCATCTCCTTCCCACTGCTGTTCTTGTGTAGATGTGGGCTCAACTGAGCAGAATGGTCCATATGACTAGGGCCCCCCAGTCCAATGGAGAAATTATAATAATAATAAAGAAACAAGGAGATGAGTCCGTGCAAGGGGAGGAGCAAACTGGCAGGAAGGATGTCAGCCACGTGTTTACACCTCTGCTTCTCCAGGCATTACATTATTTGAAGTGCCTAATCAGTGTGTCCATCATCTCATCCAACCAGTGAGGGACACACTGATGCACTCATGTGCACAACACTGCGTAAAACCCCGCGTTCCACTCTTCCAGGGCTCACGGCTGCCTGTTCTGGGCACAAGAGGTGCTGAGTGACTGTCCCCTCTGAGGTCTTCACTGATGGCACCACTGGTTAGGCCAGGCTGGGGAGAGCAAGAGAGGTCTGTGTGAGATTCTGGAAGCCTTTCCAGCAGGTTTAGCACATTCTCTGTCTTCGCCCCTCTCCCTGCTTCACTAGTTCTCTATGGAATGAGCCCCAACACCCCCCCACACACACACCCTGTGGTGAGCAGGGAGGGCCCACAGCTGGCCCAGCTGGGGTCTCAGGAGCAGGTCACGTTGTGAGAGATGGGACAAGAGGAGTTGTTAGATGTCAGGGCACCAAGTGGAAAGGACAGTGCTCATTTTAACAGGAAACACACGGGGTGGGGTGGGGGGTTGAAGCAGGGACAACAACACCAAGGGAATCTCACATGGGGCTAGACTGGGAAAAGCCTGGGGGACAGTGAGCAGGGGGGTAACATCAAGTCATTTGCTGCAGTTCCCTTGGGGAGGGAAGTCCATGGTGGCCAGGTTCATGCAGGTGCATGCTGCTGTCTTGATTTGGCTTGGGGTGGCCAGGGACAGAAATGAAATACCCAATAACCTACCAGAGTGAAGGCAGCAGGCACAAAACACAAGACAAGAGAAAAGGTGATTTTCATGTGATGATTTAACATCTTAGTGACCCGGCTGGACGTGGCAGGAAGCGATCTTGTGTCAGGAAGACTCAGAGATAAGCTGATAAAATCAGGACATTTGAGGGAACAGAAACACAGGGAACCAGGTGCACAAGGACGTGTGAGTGCCACAGGGCAGATCTTGCTTTGCTGCTGATTTAGTAGAATGCATGACACAGTCTGCGGTCACATCTGTACCAGGCACGGACCCTTAGCCTGACAGCATCCTGACCTCACCCTGGGCACCTTCCCTGAAGGCCCACAGGCACAGAGCCTCTCTTGTCATAGGTGGCAGGATGGGCAGAGTTGGAAAGTGAGTACAGAAGGGTGAAAGGTTCCAGAGATTTAGTCTGAGGAGCTCTCGCTGGGAGGGGTGGCCCCTGGGAAAGATTTAGGTCAGTGACTGGTTGTCCTGGGAAATTTTCTGAGGAAAGGACCTCCTACTCTACATGAACATGTATATACTCACACTTACACACAAGTCCACATGTACATACACAGCTCTCATGTACACAGAGACACACACATCCCCGTGTGTGCATGTATGCTCACATGTATGAACACACAAGCATGTGTGCTCACTAACACAGAAGTACATGTGCACACTTGAACACACTCACACACATACTGTGGAGGGAGAGCTCCTGCTGCTGCAAAATGGGCCAGATTGTGCCACCTCTCCCTCTGGAGCACAGGCAGCAGGAAAGGTGAGGCAGAGGCAAGGGAGGAAGGGGCATGCAGGGTCTCCCTCAGCACAGAGCTAGCCTAGCAGAGACCAGGGCATGCAGGTGCCAAAAGAGGGTTTTGTTTGGAGGGAACATGCAGGAGAGATCTTGTGGAGTCAGGGTGCCCTCACTGGCCCCCTCTAGAGTAGGATTTTACCCTCTAAGTGGAGAGGGGTGATTGAGGTGAGGTAGGAAGGGAAGAAGAGGCAGTGGAGCAGTGCCCAGTGTACCAGGGAGATGACCAGGGAGGCAGCCCCAGCCCCTGAGGATCTGTGGGCTGAGCCGTGCCCAAGTGAGCCCTCTTGTGCACCCGATGGCAATGCACTGAACGCGCAGGCCTGCGGAGGGAGGGATGCCCTCCTGGCCGACCTGGCCCTGGACACTTGGCCTAAGAGTATCTAAGTGCAAGCCCTGTGACCTGACCTGGAATCAGAGAATAGATGACAGATTTCCCAGCTCCATTCCACCCCGCGCCTTTGCGTGTTCATAGCATCCTCACCAGCAGGGAGCAAGACCTGTCCCTCATACAAGTGACTCCCATTCACAATCAGGCAGCAAATGGAACATTAATTAATGTGTTAATGATAAAGACTCTCTCTTCATGGAACATTAGTGCAAGTTCACAATAATCAGCCCAAACACCAACTTCAGATTTACAACAGCATTGGCCTGGGGCAAGAGCACAATTTACATCTTACAAGTAGGTGGGTACACCACACGTGCGATGGTGGCTCACAGGGACTCTGGGCAAAGGGCTGTCCCAGCATTCGGGACAGATCCTTCTGTGGCAGGGTGGTCGGCTCCAGTGCATGTGCATGTTGTCACCTGCACCTATGGGTCATGAGATTCCACTGCAAGTGGCAGCAGGCTCACCTCTGCTTCCAGTGGTCTGTGGGCCTGTACTGGCTGTTTCCTTTCTGCTGTGGCCCCAACTCTGTGACTGTGTGGCCAGGAAGGGGGAGGTGGGACACCAAAGATGGGGAAAAACATCAAAATTCAGGGTTCACACCTGGCCATTTCTGCCTGGGATTTGTCTTGTAAAAATCAGTTGTGTGTATGGCTGGTCATGGGCCAGCGCCTGGGGGATTGTTCTGGAGACAGATGTCAGGCCACCAGGGAGAACCAGCCTTTGGGGGAGGGAGGGGAAGCTCTTCATAGTCAGCAGCTTTGAGGGGAACAGGAGCTACACATGTTCGCACCTGGCCCACGGGACTCAGGAAAGCAACCACAGCCCTGGTGGAAAGTGATGGCCTGGCTAAGCATTTTCTCTCCTCTTCCCCTCAGGACAGCTCACTGGCCATCTGCAGAGCTGGCTGCCTGGGGCACAGTGCAGGCAGCTGAAGATCAGACGGGGGGTAAACGGGTGAGTGTGGTCATGCCAAGGTGCACTGCGGAGACCTAGTGAGACTGGGCCTGCAGGGTCTGGAAACCTGACGACAGCTCCAACTTTATCCTGCTCAGGCTCGGCAGGGGTGAGGAGTGGAAGGGTGGAGACCATGTGCTAAGTACTCATACTCCTGCTCTGGCCTCCTTTGTTTTCTCAATTGTGTTCTAGCCTAGAGTGTCCGCCGCAGGAGGACTTAGGAGCTGAGTCCTCCTGGAACCACCACACAACCCCAGTCATGGGCCAGGCAGGCAGTGGTTCGAGGACATCTCCCAGCAAGGTTGCACTCCACTGGAAGGGACCACAGCTCCTGGCTCAGGCATTCGTACTGCCCCAAACGGAGGCCAGCCGCCCCCACTCCCAGACCAGTTTTCATTTCTTATCTGATTTCATTCCAAAACGGCTCCTCCACCCACTGCTGCAGGCAGAGGAGGCTGATTGGGGGTTATCTGGACATTAGCAACTTTTCACCTGTTTCTGTTGTTCAGACAACATGGAGCTGCCAGGGGAGACCAGTCACGGGGCGGAGGCAGGGAGGGCAGCCTTCTGACTCATGCCCTCCATTCCAAAGGGCCCCTCCTCTTCCCCTAATGATAAAAACCATGTTATGTTTTCCTTCTCCTGCTTCTGGAAATCGGAGCATTCATTTTATTCTTCTGGTTTCTAGTACAAAATAAGTGATTATCCTTGATATTTAACATTTTCTTCCCTTGCTTGTCAAGGCAACAGTCCTGTTTTGAATACCTTTGATACAGATATGTCTACTTGAAGAAATCTATGAAATAAGAAGATCGAAGAAGAAGCAAATTCTCTTGTTGCCCAATGCATCCTACTTGCCATTAAGTTCATTTCGGAATGCTATTCTTGTACTTAAAGTAGAGTTGGCTTTCCCAAAGCCTGAATCACAGAGAAATCCCCAGACTCTGGGCATAAGTCTGCATCTTGCACTCCATCATTACCCATCGCTGGACAAGCACAGCAATTCATAGCCCTCATGCCCACCAGGACCCTAACCTACTTGTGGCTTTTGGTGGACCTTGGTGAGCAGGATGATTACAGGATGGTGATACCATGTTCTTTTCTGAAGGCATGAGATACAAAAAATACTTAAAAATAAAAGCAGTGTGTCGTTTAAATGTAGGGGACACAGGCAGATAAGGGGGAAGTATGTGGAGAGCATCTCTCGCTGTCCCCCCAAACCCCCCACTGCCCTCACTGGCCCCTTGGATCCCCTCTGCCCACCTTGGTCCCTCCTGGTCCCCCACTGCGCTCGCTGACCACCTGAAGCTCCAACACCCAGGACTGGCTCATGAACCTGCATTTTCTCCTCTCCCCTTCTGAGTTTCCAGTGTCTCCCCTTCATCAAGAGGGCTCTGAAAAGGGACATAGTTAATGTCCTTGCTGTACAGTGACACCAGTAGTCTACAGCATCAGATATCACCCTCCCTGGGGTCTTAGGGTTAACGAGACAAGTGCATAAAGACAGGAACACGGGCAGGCAGATCATGATGAGGGGTCCAGCCCCACGTGTTATGACCACACAGGGCCTATTAGGGCCACTCTGTATTCATGGTTGAGCACCAACCACCTTCTCCGAGTTACTCAGGCAGGGCTTGGGAGCAAGGCCTCAATGGGTGTTAAAGACTTTAGGACCTGTACAGGTGTTAGAACCTTTAAGACAAAAGATCCTTGTCCAGACAATGCTTCATGCAGACCACAGACAGTGCTGTGGTTAGATTTGGAGGGTCTGCCACGCACGTGTTGCATGGGAAAGGGGAACGAAGGAAGCAGGGGCCTCAGACCAACATGGCCATGTCCTCTTCAGGGCTGGAAGGAATGTTGCTGTGTGTACCTTCACACAACTTGCCCTAGTCCCCTGAAGGGCCCCAGGTTAGTGTGTCATCACAGGGGATCCGAGAAGTTGGGAAAGTCAAAACAGCGGAAGCCTCATCTCTTAGAAGACAAGAGAGAGAGCCAGCAGGCTACAGGACACCTTGAGAAATCAAGACTATAGTGATCTGCAAACATCAAAAAGTTCTCAGGAGCTCTCCCTTTCTGCTCCAGGACATCAGGCTGACCTCCCCAGACTACTTCCCTCACCCTGTGATCACAGCTTTCCAGAAGCCCCTGACCCCAGCTTCTTCCACTTCTGTGTACGTGCAAATTCCTCTGTTGTGTCCTGTAACCATGTAATAGTCATCACAGCTGCTCATCCCAGGTAATAGGTCCTCTAGGATAGGAATCTGGAATGAGCTTCCTCATCTGATTAGATAGGGAGGCCTTAATGACCCTGTCACCGTGGTAACTGGAGTAGGGTGGTCTATAGCCCACATAACAAAGTACTTACTCACCATCACCTGTGGCCATCCAGCACTGGTGCCTGTTTAGGGCAAGGTTCTGCTGACCATGTGGTTGCTGCACACAAAGGGCACTGACAACCCCAGGCACTGAACTCCCAGCTAATCTCACAGGACCAGAGACCTCTGTGCTGGCCTGCAGGGAGCCCTTAGGCTGGAGGGTCACAGTGTCTGGAAACCAGATTCTCAAGCCTCATGTGCCATAAGCTAATGCAAGTCAGTTTACTGCCTACAGGGTTGAGAATACTGGACCCTCCAATTACTCTACATTTCCCACCACCCTTCCCAACAGCCCGCTTCTCATCAGAAAGAACCTGTAGCCTGTCACCTCTCATGGCTGTGAAACCCAGAACGAGCCTTAAGTCCCAGGGCCCCAGGGGTCAGGCACAGACTATGGCCCAGGAGGACAGGCCATGCACATAAAGGAACCACAAGATTTTACAATTTTTATTGACAGAAACCTGGAGCAACTGTACAGCAGTGATCCTAAGGGCCACAGGCCAGGTTGCAAGGTGTCTGCGTTGGTCCAAGGCAAGTGTATGGGTTTGGTTGTCACAATGCTGTGTCCTGGCTTCTCAGTATTGGTTTGGACAGTAAGAGTAGCTCTTGGTTTTTAATTGGTAGATGAAAACATGGACTTGATGGTTTCCTGCATGGCATGATGTCAGCATGGCGGTGGGAAAGGACACCAGCATGGGGACATAGGATTGCTATGGTGGCTAGGTTCACCATGCACAGCCTGTCCCCATTGCTCGTGCCCCCTGGAAGGTGCAGGGCACACCCCTTTCCCCAGGCTGGAGAGCTGATGGGTGAAGAGAAACTCCATTCTCAAAGGCTGCCACAGCTGTGACCACAAAAGATGCTCCCTCAGCACGACCTCAGTCTAATGGGGGCCAGGCTCCCAGAATGGCAGGGCCAAGGGGTAGGTCTTGGCCACCAGAGACAAGGCATTAGACCCAGTGGGTAGCAGGGCTACCCAAGCATGGCTGGGCCTACAGAGATCTTTCAGGTTACCTGCCAATCATGATGTTTCTAACACTCAGGTAGACAGGCAGTTCAAATTTTAATTTGTGTAATAAAAAGGACAAAAACAAGCAAACAACAAACCCCAGGACAGGTTAAAAACAACACAAAACAACCTCCAGGTCTGGTAAACAGAGATTGGACTTGAATCAGAGCCTCTTACCCCGCACCCAGCTTGAACAGTTGAGAGGGCCAGACCCACTGGGTGAGGACACAATGCACTAGCAGAAATTTACACAGCAAACCTCTTCCACTGGGGATGCCCCCAGGCTTATCCAACAGGGGAACTATGCACCATGGGAGGAGATACCCAGGCCTCTGGGTGACTTCTAAGCAGTGGCTCAGAATTGACACTAATTCCTGGAAACCTTAAATGCCACAGCCAAGGTAGGAACTCACAGAGGCAGACAGAGAGCCACCTGGGTTACGGGGTCCTCTCACAGTGGTCTTGTCCCTGGAGCCAGCCTCAGTTATCTCCTTGGCTCCAGGATGCAGGGGAGGCATGGACTCTGGGATGAGGGCCTTGAAGGCCTTCCTGCTACATGGGAGAATTAGAGCTGCTCTTCTCACCAAATGGTACCTGAGGTTGTTCTATTTTAGAAGAACCGCAAGAACTAGACATCATCAAAATCCTGAGAGATGCAGGGGCGGTGGTCACTACCCACCACTGGAACCCTCCCCTGTCACCTGTGCAGAGGACAGATGTGTCTTGAGGAAGGACAGTGAATTATCACAAATTCACAAGAGCACTGAATGTTCCTCAGCTGATGTTCCAGCTGTAGTTTCTTCAGTGCAAAAAGCCAATACATTCCTTGTTACCAATATATGCAAATGACCTGGGAGTAGATTGTCCCTACACCAGTTATTGAAGACATTCCACAGGTTGTTTCACTGGGAGGAACAGCACTGTGACAACCCCCCACTGGTCACCTGATGGTCATAGCCACTCACCAGCCTTTGGGTGTAACCTAGTCAGCCTGTGAGGGCCCTGGACACTCAGGCTCCTCACTTGATGATTCAGGGGCTGAATGACCAGTGTTAATTACAAAGGGAGAAGTAGGTTGCTACCACGCATGGGCCGGAGAATAAGCCTGAAATCCAGGACTCTGCTGTCCTGTGGCTGAAGAAAAGTTATAGCAATCCAAATGGGGAGTGACCTTATTTGGAGACAGGGTCTTTAAAGGGATAATTAAGTTAAAATGAGGCCATACTGATGGGCCCTAATCTCACATGATCAGTGTCCTCATAAGCAGAGGAAATTAGGCCAGATGCACAGAGGGATGACTGTATGAAGACCCAGGGAAAAGGCTGCCATTTGTAAGCCAAGGAGAGTGGCCTCAGAAGGAACCAGCCCTGCAGACATCTTGGGCTCAGACTTCTGGCCTCCAGGACAGAGAGAAAGTAGATTTCTAGTGTTTGAGCCACCCAAAGTGTAGAGCTTTATTACAGCAGCTCTAGCAGACTGATGCTAAGGGCGTTCGATGGAGCCTTGTGGGCCCCACCACAGAGAGTTACAGGCCCCAGATGCCAGGAGTGCTGAGGCCGAGGCAGCCTGGTCCAAGCAAACCAACTAGTTGAAGTGTGGAGCTCACAGCATGTCGCACTAAGAAGTGGTTAGGAGTTTTGTGGGAAGATGTTTCATTTTACAACAGGATTTGTCTTAGAATCCCACTGAGTAGGCCGCTCCCCATGAACACCAGATGGTACCATTTGGGAACTTCAGTCGGCACATGTGTCTCCTTGGATGCACTTGTGGAAAGCAGAAAGCACTGGGCAAAATTGGCAAAGACTGCATTTCAGAAGACAACAGTGAAAGGCTACCTCTTTGTTTTAGTATTAATTACTGGACCATCAATCTGGCCCTCATAACAGTAGCCTACACTGAACTCTACATGCCTTGGGAAGCCAGAGCTCCAGCATCATCCTGTGACGTCAGAGTGGAAATCACTGGAGCCGCTCTAGGACCAGGTTGCTCCAGGGACCATGGTGTGGATGAGGCCACCAGGGTCCCGATGACATGCTCTTTTTGGTATGTTAACTATGGTGGCCTCTCAGGAAGTCCTGACCCTCTGACCTTCTGACCCACATAACTGCCATTGAGTGGCCAGCAGAACCAGGAGGCCCTCAGAGTACCAGCTCCCCCCACAACACCAGCTGTCAGCCCAGCAGATCCAAAGAAGCCTCCCTACCCATATCTGAGGCAAAAGAGGTACAGCAGCATTTCAGCATACAGTCAGGACGGAAACAAATCCATGCCCCTGGCAGAAACTTACACCTCCTTGGGGAAGCGTCCTTTGGCTCCTACTGGTCTCTGGTAGAAACAGGCTGAGTGTCAGACCATAGGGCAGCTGACCTGCCACATGAGCTGCCTATGCCAAATCACCTTCACACATGCCCCAGTGAGCAGAGCTGCAACCTGCCAACAACTGCAAGTGGTATACAGGAGAGGGAGATCAGGAAGGCTGAGAGGTACAGTGAGGCTAGGAGATATGTAGTCAGGTCTGGGAGGTACAGTCAGGCCAGGAGGTACAGTCAGGTCTGGGAAGTACAGAAGAGCTGAGAGGTACAGTCAGGCCAGGAGGTACAGTCATATCTAGTAGATACAGTCAGGATGAGAGGTACAGTCAGGCCAGAATATACAGTCAGGCCAGGAGGTACAGTCATATCTAGTAGATACAGTCAGGCCAGGAGGTACAGTCAGGTCGAGAAGTTTTGGGTAAGTGACGTGAGCAGGTGACTGGGACCCATCAACAGCTCTTGCTGCAGCATTGCCTCCTCACACCCAGAAGATGCCCCAAAACCACCTCCAAGCAACCTATGTCATTGTTGCACTGAAATGTGACCAGGTCAAGAGGTTCCTCCACAAGCGCACCACAGACAGCTCTCTAATCATGGAGTTCACCATGGGGACAGGGTTTCCGCATGGGTGTGAGGCACTTGTCAATGTTTGCAGCTCCATGTGGAAAGACTTGTACAGTTTGAACCCATGCTTCCTGAGGTTCTTGTTCTTCCTGTTGCACTCATATGGACCTGACTGTGGGGTTCAGTGGGGAGGGCCATTGCCTGCATCCACCCTACTCTCTGAATCCTATCTTCACTACTTGTGTCCCTGAGACCCCAGCACAGAGGAGCACATGAGGGAACTGCTCCTTCGTGACAGTGTAGATCTGGCAGTAATTCACTCTCCAGCTGTCAAGTTCAGGGGCACATCAGTCTGTCCCTTTTCCAAGCATTCTGACACAGGCATGGCTCAATGTCCTTTCAGCAAACAATGGAAGTGGGGGTTGGCAGAGGACCTTCTTTCTAAATTAGTCCAGGCAGAGAATAATCAGACAATCCCTGGGCATGTTCCCCACAGAGCTGCAAGGCTGTAAACCGACACCACGATTTCATGTTCACATGTCTGACTAGGTGACAGGGCCTGGCAATTGTGCATCCCTCTGCTCACCTTGCTCAGAGGTGTCCTGTTAGATGATATTGCCTCACCAGAGGCGACATAACAATGTCTGTCCAAGGGTCCTCCCCACTGGGGACAGGGTACCTGCACACATAGTTATTAAAACCAAGCCCAGAGGGACTGGCTAATTTTGCATCTGGCCAGAGACAATGGGGAAAAGTCACCATAAGGGTGACACTCAAGTGAAGTAGGAGCCATGAGTTGTCCCATTATTGTGGTGGGAAGTGACCCTGGGACCAGAGAGGATGAGACACAGGTTTCTGTGACTTGTGAGCATAAGACAAGTCATGCAGAGTCCTTGAGTCAGGGTCAGCAGCCCTGAGGCTCTCTTCCAGAGCACGGCACTATCCCCCAGAGCACAGCAGGGCTCAGAGGTCATAGGACTCAGGTGGCATAACCAAGATCAAAGGCCCTAAATAAAAGACATGACCTTGGAAGGGAAGTCTTAGCAAGTTGCTCCTCATAACAGAAGCAAGTATGAGGGCTCTGCATCTGGGATTCCACAGGGAGCGGCCGTGAATCCTTCCTCTGGGGCTGGTCCCCTGGTGGATGCACTCATGGCTCCACCCTAGGCAAGCTCTTCTTCTGCTGTCTGGGTCAGCCCCACCTCTGACCATGCCAGCTGTGTACAGAGCCAGCCTGTGCGATGCCCCTGGTCTGGGAGGTAGGGGACTCTTATCAGTAAGGCAACCCCCTTCTTCCTTCAGTCCACACTGACAGCTCATCAGCTCCACCAAGGACTGATGGCCGCCCAGGTCATTCATTCTGCACAAGTCAGATTGTCCTTTGACCTTGCCCACTGGGCCACCCCAATGCTCTTTTGTGTCCAAAAGAAGCAGCAAATAAATCCCTCCTCGACACCTCTGCCCCATGTTCTTCCCCATTACCAGCTATGGGGGAAGGACTTACACAGTTGATGTTGTGTGACTTGTGCCCAGCAATCACTGCAGGCTGTGTCCTTGGGGTGACTGCAATCCCTCTCCTTCCTTCAGATCCTTGTGCAGAGAATTTGGAAACGCAAAGGAATTTAAGAAAAAATAAAAATCATGTTTGAGGCCCTCACTTGGAGCATAATCTTGATGAATTTTCCCCAATTGTTCTATTTACCCATGTCTTTGCAATTACTTCTTGCGTGACACTGACAAGCCTTTACAGGAAGATTGGCTCCAGGAAAGCGTCTGGCAGTAGAGGGTTTGCTAGGACCCCTGAACACAAGATGCCTTGGGGCTCTGGGTTAGAACTGTGAGAATCCTTGTGAGGTCTGGCTGGAGAATGTGGAGGCAGTGGTCCCTGCTGGCCTCATTCCACCCACTCTCATCCTGGAACCTGGGTGGCTGAGTGCCACGAGGGCCTCACTTCCCAGGCCCCCCGGCTGTCTTTGGATTCCAGACTATTTCAGGCGCTCCTCAGTGCTAGGAACTGTTGGCACTACGGTGGCGAGAGGCCTGGGCGGGAGCCTCTCCACACCAGGGCCTTAGTGGCCAGACTGCCCGAGGAAGCAACAAGGGGAGTGGGCTCCATCTAGCCAACTGCTTTTCTCTTAGGCTGCCTTTCAAGCTGCCAGGAGGCTTCCCACTTCCCTAGACTCTTTTCAGGTGTCATAGGCATGTGCTGCCTCCCAGGTTGTTCCTTGAGACTATGAGATTGCGAGGACTCCTGGGGTTGTCCCTGCCTCATCAAGCTGCTGGTCGAGGAGGAGAGGAGGCTCCAGTGTCCCTGGGGGACGCTGGTCCACAGAGGATAGACTGGTCACCTCTGCTGCAAGTGGAGCGAGAAGGCAGGCTGCAAGGGCTGTTGGGACCCAGGAGGCCTCTGTCTCCCCCTTGACCTCTTTGTGCCTCAGTTTCCTCTTGTGTCGAATAAGCAGCATCACCTGCACCCCATAGGACTGCTGAGTGAGGGTTGAGCTCACCAACATTTGTGAACATGGTCCCACCAGCAGATGGGCCCCAGCACCAACCCCCCCCCCCCGACCCCAGCCTCTCCCACAGGCACTGAGGACTGTGGTTGATGGGGCACTAGTACCAGCTCCCATCAGGAAAGCACTGCTCTCTGTCCTACCCTGACTGTGGAAATGTGACAAATTGTGCTGGAAACTGAGGCTGGCTGTCTTCCTCTGTGGATACTCTCTTCAGGAGGGGCTAATTTTGTTCCTTACATAACAAAATAAGGCAAATTCATATTTCAGCCTGAACACCAAGCTTTGCTTTCCCTCTTGTCGTGCTGAAGGCCCGGTGGTGTCAGTGTCTACTGACCCGCGTTGGAACATCAGGAGGCTGGAGACCCTGTGCCTTGCTAAGACCCCCTAACACTGTGTGTCCTACCTGTTGCAATGTGCTTGTCAGATGGCAGGACAGGCTGGAGTGCCTCAGGGGAGGAGACCCCATCCAGACAGTGGTGGGTGCTGAAGACGAACACATCCATGTTGGTGACTTTTTTGCCCCCTGGCCAGCCCTTGGGTCCTGGAACTGTGCTGGGACCTTGTCTCCAGGGGCTTTTCCCACCCTGTCCCCAGGAGGATCCCATGGCTACTGCCCTGACCATCAACCCCTGATGGCACACATGGACATGTCCTTTGTTTTTTACAGCCTGGAGGCCCTGCTTGGCTCTGTGCCCTTCTCCTTGAATGAGGGGTCAGCTGGGTAATGAAGGAGCAGCATCCACATTGAGCCCTGTCCCTGTAGCCCACAGGAGGAGACTCCGGCAGACCCAGAAGGGCTGGGGACTCTGATTGTCCCAGATGTTCTAGAGTTTCCTTTCATTCCTAAATCTGGAGTCACTGCAACCAAAGGACTCATGACCCGGGTGGAGACGTGTTAATCCTTTAGAGAACTGTGCTCATCAGGAGTAAGAACTCCACGCTTCTCTTTGCTGAAACCATCCTGTGGAAGCCAGGACTCTGCTGCTTTCATTTCATTTTGAGGATAACTGTTAACACTGGCGTAACGACTGATCTTTAGAGTAAATGTGGATGGCACAGTGGCACTGATTCATGTTTTTTTTCCTTCCTGAGTAAGAAACCTTGCTGTCCAATGAGCAGTTTCCACAAAGATTCATTTTTTTATCAGAAGAAAGTTAACTTCATCTTTATCAGTCCCAGTGTTGCCATCTCTCGCCAGCCCACCAGGTCTGAGTGCAGGTCAGTTCCCAGGGGCCCCATCCCTCCTGATGGTTCCATTTTCAAACCACCCCATCTATCCATCCGGCGCATAGTGTCAGAACTGCACCCCCCTGAGATGGCTTGGCTTGCAAGTTTTCCCAGTCTGGAGAAAGCTTGTAAGCCAAGCAAAATTTCTAATTCAAACTTTATTATGTAATTACAGTGTGAAACATATTATTTTTCTCTTTATTTTCCTCTCTCAGTTAACAGTAAATTTTATTGCCTAAATAAATTACACATGCCAAAATGCACGCCTCGCAGCCTACACACCAATTAAACCTGAAGCTGACACAGTCCGAGCACAATTACATGTAACTGCAAAGTGAAATCGCCATTCATTTCCTCTGCAGTAATAGTCAGTGCCATTAGCTCTCCAGTGGCTGTAAGTCCTGGGTGGCAGGGCCCTCGTGGGAGTGATCTGTAGGTCTCACAGAAAGAGTGCTGGCAGCACATTATCTCACCCCCTGGCTGGGCATACTGTGCAGTGACCACGCAGTGACCCCAGAGAGTCCCCAGGTGGAAGTGTGACCCAAGGAGAGGTAGCTACCTTTATTCTCTCCAGAGAGACCCCAACGTCATGGATCATCAGCAAGTGGCTGTTCCAGCTGCTGGCTTCTGCTTCCTGGGAAAATGACCCTTTAGCCCTACCAAAGTGCCAGCCTCTGAAGGAAGGACTCATCCTCAACTCAAGCAGCGTCATCAGAGGACCATCTCCAGAGTGTCCTGAGGAGGAAAATGGGGACCACACTCTGCTAACAGATGCCCCATCCTCCCCTTTGTCTTTCTGAAGATGTCTCCTGGGCACAGAGAATGGACATGTCCTGATAGCTCAACAAGGGTCCTGGGCCCTTTCCCTGCCCGGACGCTTCATGGGCCCATCTCATGGGCCCCATCCTCTCCCTGAGGGTCATCACTGGGGGTCAGTGCCTGTGAGGAGAGGATGACCAGAGGTGGAGGCAATTGGGGCAGGAAGAGTGGAAAATAAGAGAGACAGTGTTAAGAGGTGGTGTTCCAACCAGGTGAATTCGTGACTCTCAGGCAAATACAAAGGGAATGAATCATCGCCCTAACCAATTACATGATAAGAGACCTGGACAAGAAGTACAGAACCACAGATTTCCATACAGCACAAGTACAGTGAAGAAATTTGAAAAACCCAGTCTGTGCACAGGGCAATACCAGTCACATTCCACTGGACACAACTAGCACCCATTCTGTGGCTCTCTGCTGTCCTCGGGTCCACATCTATCTCTGAAGAGTCATAAAGGACCAGAGACATGGCAGAGAAGCACACCCCATGGGGTCAGATCGGCCCAGAGGGTCCAGCATTCTACTGCCAGGATTTTCCACATCTCTTCAGCCCATTCATAGTCTTCAGCATTTTCTTCCATGAGTAAAAAGAAAGACAGCTAAGAATTTCAAGAAAACTATAATGGGACCACCAGTGAATGTCTCCAGGTCCCACCAGGTCTGTTTAAAAGAGATTTCTAATCATTTGCACTTGAGAGCAATCAAGTGTGTTCAACAAGGCTGTTTTGGGGGACAGACCCATGGAGGGCAAGGTCAGGACAGCACCTGCCTCCACACACACCACTGTATGGATAGTTCTGGCTCGTTGTCCAGGCCCACAGGAGGCTGGGTGGGTGAGCAGCACCCACTGGGCACTGAAGGAGAAGGGCCAGCCTCAGCCCCTTCCACTGCTCCCCTCTGTGGGCAGGAAGTCCCCCCCACATGGCCCAAGGTCTGACTGCAGGACTCCTTTACTGGAAGGCTGTGGGAACTACCTCTATCCCCACAGCTGCCACTGTCTGAGTTCTGAAATCTGATTACAGTCAATAATTCAACTTTAAATACGTGATTAAAACTAAATGCATACCAATTGCTTCTTTTAATCAACCCATTTAAACTTACTGCAAGCTATTCATTGCAAAGTATCTGGGAAAAGCCTCGATATTAGTTCTAGTGAACTAGCATGATGGCTATTCCATATTGGTTATATTATTAAAGAAAAGTGTGATACAAGTGAGCCTCTTCACCCCATAGAGATGCCACAGGAAGCTGTATTTATGTGGCTGCCTTCCCAACGCTACACACCACCAGGGGTGACATGCAAACACTGCCCTCATAGTGACCCATCAAGCCCTTGTACCAGTTCTGAGGGTTCATTAAGACCCCTCCTGGAAAAAGCCCTTTCCCTGTGATGTCACCTATGGACGACCAGACTGTGGGCTTGGCCATGTGATGTGCTTTAGCCAATGGAACATGAGCAAGTACAACCAGAAAGTCTGCGAGCTACTGCAAGTTGCTACCTTCTCTCCAATCATGAGGATATTTTCATGAATCCATTGATGACCCCAGGCATGAACCCTTGCATGAATCCATATGTGAAAATATCCTCATGCCAATTAAGTAAATGAGCCTGGTTGGGAGGAAGTTATACTTCCCACTCCAAATAAAAGGGAGCCAGCAAGCAAGGGCACAATGAGAGCCCCTCACGATGCATCCCTCAGGGAGGAGGTACACCCTGCCCAGGCCAGAGGAGTTAGTGACAGATCATGAAGATTTGAAGATCATGGCTTGAAATCCCACAAATTTGAGGAAAGACATGAATAGTAACATTCAAAAAGCTCAACAGATTCCAACTAGGATGAACTCAAAGCCATCCATCCCAAGATACATGAAAGAGGAAAACTTGAATGTTGAACAAATTCATAGCTGAAGTATAATTTTTAGCTCATGGCCTGCAAACAAAGCTCCCCATGACAGAGCAACAGTGTTGTCGCTGACCCAGGGTCCCTCTACACACTAGTCCTGCACAGCGAGGAAAGCACACGCACCACAGCGACCACATCACACCATCCTTTACATGAGAACATACCTTCATAACCATGTTACCTGTCTCTCCTGCTCCTACCCACCAATAAATCAAAAATCACTGGGGAACCCTGTCTAGTAAATGTAATTTAATAAAAACATTAGATTGTGCATGTGATAACAGAAAGTAAAAATTATTTACTAGAAAAGTACGCGACTGCTAATTAATGCCTTCATACATAATTATTTCTCTTTAATTTTTAGGCATCTTATTGTCCTTTTAACATTATGAAACAGTGTGTCTGTCGCATACAAATGGAGACAGTTTAGGAACGCAGACGTAGGCAGTGAGACCTCTGGCCAGCCCTGGTCCCGGGGAGCCCCGTTGACCGTCTTTCCTGCAGACCTCTCGCCTGCAACCAGAGCTGTTGCCTGCGCTGACCCCACCGACTGGGGAACTTCAGGGCCTGCACGAATGGGGTGGGCTGTGAAGAGTTAAAGTTCCGGGTGTGATCTCAGGCCCTTTATTTTGGCAGGTCAGTGATGTGTGACACGCAGCACACACAACAGACCTAAGGAATGCCAGGAGGCACCTGAGCCAGGTGCAACGGAGGGGAGAGGCCAGCAGGCTTGACAGGCCCTGACAGGCCCTGTGGCCCCCCTCCCTCAGTGGGAGACTCACATTCCTGTTCCCAAGTTGAGGGAGATGTCAGCCTTTTCCACATTCAGGCCTGGCCAACTGGTGGCTGCTGAACGCATGTTCAGGACCCTGCTCGGGCCTGGTTCTCCTCGGAGGGAGGAATGGCCTTCAGATGAGGCGAGGTGTCACCTGTCACCCCCCCCCCTCCAAGTCACCAAAGCCTCTGGAATGTGCCAGATGGCTGCTGAGTGCCGCACACCCCCCACGCCCACTTGTGGACCCCCCCCACCCCACCCCGGTGCATGCCTGTGAGGTCAGGCACTGGTCTGCCCAGCTGATGTGTGTCATCTGGCGGCCGCTGGCTCCCATCCTGAAGCAGGGCCCGTGGTGGGGGGTGGGGGGCCTCCAAATACCACAGTGGCAGAGGTCAGATGTGACAGGGAGAGGTGAGGAAAGGTTACTGTGCTGACACTTCCCCGGCCTCCCAGCTGTCACTGCCAGCACGTCTGCGTCCCAGGGTAACCCAGGAAAGAAATGCAGGTCCAGATGAACTCAGCTTCCCTGTACAACTCAGAGCTTCCAGGGAATGTCACGTCATACCCTACACATAGCTCCAGAAAGTCCCAGGAAAACCAAGGTGTTGCAAACCCAGGCCACAGAAAATGTGGGCGGTGTGCACGTGTGTGTGCATGTGTGAGTGCATGATGAGAGGCAGCTCTCTAAGGCACCATCAGGCAAGTCTTTATAAGCACATGAAATAAATACCTTGTGATGTGGGTGACCCACCCTGTCCATCCACTTCACCAACACGAGGTGTGGTGTCCAGGCTCTCACAGAATAATGGCCCACATTCACAATAAGGTGCATGTGTTTCGTGGGCAACACAGTAACCCGCAGCACCCCACAGACTGGGGACTCACATCCTCTTCACCTTGGGAGGGATCTAAGACCTGAGGTTCATTTAAGCACCAGGGCCAGACCAGAGGAGGGGAAAGAAGAGGGGGAGGGGAGGGGAGGAGGGAAGAGAAGGAAAGAACCATTAGTTCCTGATGTCGTGACCACCTCTTTGCACTCCCTTCCCACTGCAGCAGCTCAGCAAAGTGGCCTTGAGGCTCAGGTGTGGCTGAACCCCAGGCCATGGCCCTTCCAGGTATGCTCCCAGGCTGATGACAGATATTCCTTCCCTCCAAGTCCCTTGGAGTTGGGCTCCTGAGAGTCTGGGATGGGGCAGGAGGGACCTGGAGGCCAGGCAGCCCTGGAAAATCCAACCTAGGTGTCAATGGCAACAGTGGACAGTGGTGGAAGGTGGAGTCGGCATCATTCAGGAGCTGCCTGGGCTCCTCAGGCCCCTGCTGGTTCCCAGGAAGTGGGAGACCAGCACAAGAGCAGCCACAGAATATTATAACACATCCATTGTGTCCACACTTCAAATCCTGTCTGGCTCTTAGTCCATAGCCTCTAAACGGACCCAAGAATCAAACACCTGGTCAGCCGTGACACACAGAGTATGTGCACACACAAACATTCACATGTACATGCCCACACAGGCACATGCCTTCGTGTACCCACATATGTGCACATATTCACAGGAAACACACTTGTATGCATGCACTTGCATGCACAGTCATATGTGTGCACACTCACAGGCTCACAGACACACTCATAGCACACACACCATACATGTGCTTGCACATGCACACACACACTTATCCCACAGTCCAGATGGACAATGAAAGAGTTGGTGATTCAAGTGTCACAGATTTTCTGTGTCCAAACACCACTGGAGTCAGTGCTGGCCAACGCCTGCTGAACGGGACATCCCAGCTCCTACCCTTTGCCACCCTGAGAAAACCATCTCTTTTATAAAAACAGTTGTCTGCTCATAAACTAGCAAGAGTACTGTCTGCTTTTCACAGACCTGCCCCTTTTGCCCTCGAGCCCCATCTTCTGGAACTGGCTAGAAACCAGCCCTCTAACCCCACCCTGCAGGATACAGGACAGAGCACTCCAACTTCTGCAGATAAGGGTCAGCAATGTCTGTCCTTCAGAGCTGAGCAGTCCTGGGTGTGAGTGTGTGAGTGAGTGTGGGAGAGTGTATGTGTGTGAGGGATGGTATGCCTGTGTAAGTGTGTGTTTGTGTGAGTGCATGACCATGTGTGTGCATGTGTGAGAGTGACTGTGTGCACACACATACATGCATATCATGGGGACTGAACACTGGGTCCTCAGCTCTTGTCTGCTGGAATTTCCTCAGAGCCAGCAGGGAGAGTGCCTTCACAAGATGACGGATATGTAATCACACACATGCTATCTTGTACAGTCATGTTCATGTAATTTACATGTGTTATAGCATAGGTCATCAGTAATGTAACCATGTGCACGTGGCTGTGCATGTGTAGCTATGCACATGCCATAGTACATGTGTGGTCATGTACACATGGCTGCTTCATATAAACATATAAATGACTGCATGGGTTACCAAGAGCAGCCATTGTTGCATGTGCTTGTGGTCGTGTGCTTGTGGTCACGCAATGTAATTACACATATTACGAACACCGCACATGTACCACTTTGCTCTATTCTGTGTGGTACACGGGGTTCCCAGCTCCCACACACACTGAGTGGAGGGGGTCAAACAAGGCGAGAACACAGGGAGGGTCGTGGGGTCACCTTAACGTCTCTGTCACCCGCTCAGATCAATACACCACACCAAGTATAATAATCAACAGAAAGCAAAATGAAAGAAAAAGCCTCAGACTCACCAGAACATGCCTCTTCTTTTTGAAACCTGACCAAGCCCAGATGGCTGCACCCAGGGGCCCCTGAAGACGGTCTGATAGGTCCACTGCCCCTGAGCCACAGGGACACTGGCACAGCTCTGACTCCCTGAGACCACAGAGCACCCTGCTGTGGTACAGTCTGCGTGTGTCCCTACAGAGCAGAGAGTCCACAGCACAGACTGCTGCTGCTCTCCAGCACAGGTTGTCCCTCAAGTTGTCGGCTCCTCAACCCACAGCCCCTCCAGCCTCGACTCAGAGTGTTTTAACAAACAGGCCCTCCCTGTGACCGAACCCAAAAAATCATCAACCAGTCGGCAAGCAGCACTGGAAATGCTACCCTTCTGTATCAGCTGCAGCCCCACGTTTCCTCATGTGGATCTGAACAGACAGAGGTTAAGCCAATGAAATGTTTATTCAAAAGGAAACTGGGGCAAAGACAGCTCAGAAGCAGCTCCGGCCTCAAAGGGTTGGAGACTCCCCTTCCTGACCAATTCCCAGACTCTGCAGTGTGGGCTCCAGCCTCATGGCATGGACCATCAGCTGAGTCACTTTTCCTCCGAGTCACTGAGAATGGCAAGACCCATCTGCACGGCATCAGCCAATGCACAGAGCAGTAAGTGGATCTGTCCAAGCTGGGAATACCCATGCACACCACTGCACTTCCCACACTTGGGGATAATGCCCGCTTCCTCCTTACACAAGTGTCCTACAGCCAGGACCCTGAGTCACACGCACATCCCACCTTGGGCTAAATTAAGCAGAAACAGGCCTTCATGAGCACAGTGAAGAGCGAAGGGTGGGCCAGCTACAGAGCAGGAAAACCCTGGGAAGCACTGGAGGGCTTTGGCTGTCCATCTTCCTGAAGACTCCCTGTATTTCACAAATGGCAATTCCAAAGGTTAAGTTTAGGGATGGCCTTCAACCTTACACCTGCATCCATCACTCAGCTCCCTGTCAGGAAACAGACCCCACAAAGGAGACTCCCAGCGTAACAGACCGGAGCTGTCCAGGTCTGCACTCCACAAGCATCTGGGATTTTTTATGGGTGTGGTTCCGTTATTCAGTCAATGACCTTAAAGCTGTGTGCTTTAGAACTGACTGCAAAAAGCTAGGTTGGGAGGAGCCGGCCAAGATGGAGGCATAGGTAGACACACTGTGCCTCCTCGTACAACCAAAAGAAGGACAACAACAAATTTTAAAACAAAAAACAACCAGAACTGACAGAAAATCGAACTGTATGGAAGTCCGACAACCAAGGAACTAAAGGAGAAACTTTCATCCAGACCGGTAGGAGGGGCGAGACGGGCCGGAGAGTACT
>VMDR010007540.1:0-40110 GCA_007922815.1 Macrotus californicus
TATTTATTTTTAGAAATGTAAAAAAGTATTTGGGAAAAAGTCATTTTCCTGATAGTGTAAAGGCCACTTTAATAAGCTCGATTAAATTATGCTGTTATTATTTACTTTTAAATGTAAGCTTTTTTCATAAAGACAAACAATAATTGATTATAAAATTTTATCAAGAATCATTCTTTAATAATATGTTACTTCAACAGCTAAGATGAAAGAAACAAAAAAAAAACATTGAGAAAATGAACTAATCAATCACATTGTACTTAGGAAACTCTACCATCAGACTATGATAATAAAAACAGCAATCTAGTCAGTAAGAAATATTTTAAAAACATAAGAGAAAATCAAACAGCAGAGAACTCAATTTCTTCACGGGCCACCAGACGGAGAACTTCGTGTTTTAAAGCGAAATCGTTGCTGGAGTTACGGCATGCTGGCTGGGAGGGCCCCGGGCCACAGGCAGGCTAGATCCGGGAGCACTCCCTGCTGTGGGGGCGCACGACGTTCTTTGGTGCCAAATACGCTGTAACTAAATCCAGGAAGTATATATACTCATGTAAAGGGTGTTCAAATACAATTTCAAAAGTTATGTGTTTATTGGGGATTTTCTGGTTTTAAAAAGAAGGCTTTGGAGACTCGATGGGCATCAGAGGTTCGCCGTGAGCAGCGCTCTGCAGCACACCTGTAGCCCGTGGGAGACAGGCCGGGGGGCCTCGCACACTGTGTGTGACGGGAAAATTAAAACGAGAGGCACATGTTTTCAAACCTTGTGCTGCACTGCATACGCCCTCCTCTCCCACCTCCAGCCCTGCTCTCAACGTCGGCGGGTTCCCCACATTAACAGAACCTTACACAGAGTGAAAGTGTAGCCCTTCAGGCTGACGGCTGTCCATGGGAGTGGCAGGGGGGGATGGACTGGGTGAGAGCCTAGAGAGAAGAAACGGCCCCCGACAACTCTCAAATCCCCTGGTGTTCTTCCTATAAATACGCCACAATGTATCCGAGTACAGGTTAGCTGGTCAAGAGAAGATCACGTGACTCATTCATTGTTCCTTTAAAGAGGCAACAGAGCAAAGAAATATGAAGCATTGGTCATTTCCCAACTGAGCTATACTCACATAAGTTGAAATCTTCCCAATTTCTCTCCACTGAAGTCGTAAAGTTGCAATCCTGCTGTTGTTTTTCACTTCATATATTATGAGACCTTTGGCACAGATCCCCAAGGCCACTTCTCCTTCAGGCCTTGTCTTCTCTGGAAGAACTTGGTGAACCAGCACACCATATTCTGGGAGCTGCTGAGTGACCTGGAGCAAGAAAAAGGCCAATTTAGAAGAGACAGGCACACTGGTCTAGATAAAGGGCTTCAAGAGATTCTATAAAACACCTTAACAGACGTTCTTTTTAAAAAAGAAGGAAAGGACAGAGTAGGCCTTGCCAAATAAGTTCAGGAAACACTGAGCTAAACAGATCTCCTTACTCCAAAATCTCTCTGCACCTCTGATATGATAACATTTTTCTATTTTTTAACGCAAGGAATCCTTTCTTCATGGAGTATCTTGTTAAAACAACACCTAGAACACAGTTATTATGAAAATGGTACAATAGCATACAATGGTACATATAATGGTACAATAGTATTGTGGACAAGCTTTTTAGGATTCAGACTCTTCTGGACAATCTCACCATAAGGAATTTCTTTTCCATTTGTGTCAAAGTCAACTGTAGTATTATTTGGTCCAACCCATTCATTCTACAGATAGAAAAAATTAAGGCCCAGCTACAGAAAGCCACTGTCCAAATGGTTGACATCACCATTAAAGCAAGATGGGCCACTGACATCCTGAAGAGAAAATGAGGGATCACTGGTATTTCTTGCCATGTGGCAATGCCCCAGTGTGGTCCTCCCGGTCCAAGGTCTGCCCTCTGTGTGCCAGTTTACCAGGTTAGGAGGCTGAATTTTGTCGGGGCCTGAGAGTCATTCAAAGCTGGGACTGCATCAGGCCAACCAAACTCTTAAACGACCTGAGTATAAACCTAACAGAAATGTTTTTAGTTATGTATCTAGCTTGCTCTCTACCATCCTCATCTGCACCTGGATGCCTCCAATTCTCTTCAGAAGGTTGATGCACCTGGACTCACAGCAGGAACATCTGGCTCCAGGTATTTGAAAACCTCTCAGAAGGGTTTCAGTGGTGAAATCTGGTTTCCCATCTCTACCCACCAAGCAGAGAGCACCATGTCCTGTCCCATCTCTCTAACCCCCATGCAGGGCCACAAACACAAGGACAAATTATGGCTTTTCAGAGCTCCTTTCTCAGGCTCCTTGCCGACCTGTCTCCTTTTGTGGATCAATAATCTCTACAGATAAATTCTGCTGCTTCCAGAGTCTACAGCTCTTCATATAATCTTCATGAAGGTTCTGGTCCCCGATGGTCCCTGATGGTCCCAGAGCCTCCTTCTTCTAACTCTGGAGAGACTTTGTTATCCTTGTCATTATCGTTGTCACCGCCATCTTCATCTCCATCACCATCATGCAAAACAATATTTATTAACCACTGGTGTGGAAATAGCCAATGGCCAGACTAGGTATGTGCTTGAGGTATGACAAATCAAGGTCACTCCAAAACAATTAGATACATTCTTTAAAAATATTTGATGTGATATTTCTAAAAAATAATAATGTAAGGCAAGAAAATGAACTCATCATAATAAAGATGACTTTGAAAGGCTTGCTTACATTTTTTAATTGTTTAATAGTAATTATTAATTTTATTTTTAATTACATAGAGAGGGATATGCTACTGAAGTATATAAAGCAGCATTCTAGGTATTTCTCCAGGCATTATTCGATATAAGCACAGAAGGGTTAAGAGTTAAGTAATGTGCAAAGTTCCCGCTGGGTGCCAGGAATGGAAACATGAGTCTATTTGCTTCTATGTCTTCACACTTAACCAACACAAGGACAGTTGCTATAAAGCCTGGGGACATGGTTGACAATATATTAGGTTGTCCAGGGCATTTTCAATTTGTAGAAAATAAAAATAAAAAAGGTAACATTATCTACATCTCCATGCTCTGCTAGGGAGTCTTCAGTAGCATCTCTCCTGGTCCCTTCTGTGTTGCTACCCCTGACTTTCCTCTCAGAGGGTCACTTCATCTCCATGTGCTGAGTGAGGGCCACCTCATTCTTTTCCCCTTCTCTCTAAATGGGGCAGCAAAGTTGAGATTGCACCCAGGCTCTCCTGGCTCCCAGCCCACACAGCACCCTCTCTGTACTGAAAACTGGTGGAACAGATGGATTATTTCCAGCTATTCATCAAGAGATTTACAATTCATATATTTTGACTCTATAATTCTGTCAGGCAAGATAGATAGCAAACCAAGGCAGGAAGGAGGAGGGAGACATGTCTCACCCACAAACTCAGCAGTCCTGAGCTTGGTCCAATAATATTGCCAGATGTAACAACATCATAAGAAACACCATGCTAAAACAGGAGGAGGGAAACCCTTGAAATTCTATGTATTGTTTCCACTATCAGGAAAAGAAAGTCTTGAAACTGTGTTTTTACCTCAAGGCCGAAAGGCTGGAGAGGGTCTATAGTGCCCAAGGGAAGAGGCCCATAAAACAACTTCAGTTAATTGCCTGCAGCCAGTCACTATCTGTTTTACCAGGGAGTCCCTAACGCTTAAAGAAAGAGCCCTTTGGGTAACTGCCCCGGCTTTAGTTAGCTGCCTCTAGTCACGCATCTGTCTTACAACAAGATGTACACATGGGCTCTGGAGCAAGATGAAGATTCGGGATAACAGACCCCCACACATACCTAAGTTTGGACAGTCACATCCGTCCGGGAAAGCTGGCACCACCTTTACCTATCAATCAGTATGTAACTTCTTCACCCCATCTCGCCAGCTATACAAGCCCTCCAAACGAAGGACTCTCTCTCTCCTGGCTCTCTGGCCACCCCACCTCTGGCCACGCAGTGCACCATGGCCTTTGGCCACCCTCACACGGCTTTGTCTGTGACTTTCACTGAGCTCCTCCCCCACCCCCACCGCCTTAGCCAGGCTGCTCTCTTCCATGAGAATGGATGACCGATAAACCCTGCTTGCACACACACAGGTTCGCTGATCTGTGATTTCTCTACTGCATCTGCGAGAAGAACTGGGTTTCTGGGAGTTTCTCCCGGAACAGTTCCACTCCTGGAACTCCGTCCTAAGAAAATATACTACAGAACCAATACAAACTCTTCTCACAGAAATGTCCAGTACAGACTTACAAGATTAAGTTGGGAGGACCAACTCCCAGAGGTCAATGATTTCCTAAAGTCAGTGCTGCCTTAACAGGGAATTCCAGGCAGTTTTAACACAGGATATTTATAAAGCATTTATCATTACCTGGGGAATGCAGATGTTATAATGCTAAGAGGAGGAAAATACAAGATACAACCAGTATGATTTCAACAGAAAAAAAAAAACGTTTCAGTAGCATATCACAACCCCTGGTTATGTGGGAAAATGGTTCCATGGTCGAAGAACTTTGGAAAACACTGAATTAACCTTGAACAGGTTGTTCTGGGATTAATATGCTGATGTAGTTGTGAATCTTCCAGACAGAGTACGTTATTCAGCATTACCCGAACTGGACTGCTGCCAGGTCTCCTTCTGCTGTGAGATGATGAACTAGCGGAATTAGTCATCGGTGAACAGAACGCCAACAGGCATCATCTGATGATGGAAAAGGCCTGGAGGAGCTGCAATTAAATAATCCAGTGCCTGTTCATAGAGCAACTGGTCTCTGAGATGGGCCCTGTGGACATTTACAACCTAGCAGAGGGGACAAGAAACATACAGAAATAACTGCCACATAGAGTGTCTTTGCATGTTTAAATGTTTAAAATGTTCCTAATCTTCAATCCTGTAAGTGCATTCATGAGATTCTACTCCTAAGGAATGAAGCAGAAGTTCAGTGAAAGACCTATGTAAAAAGAAGTACTAATCTCAGTATTGTTTTAAATAGTCCCATATTCAATCTTTTTGAGAAAAAAAATTAGGGTATGACATGTGTTGATTTAAAATAGTTTCAAATTTTAGTGAGATGGGATTATTAAAATACACAAAACTGCATATATAATATAAAGCCAATTTTAAATATATATGTGCATACACCTGTGAATGCCTAGAACAGAGAGAGAAGAATAAATACATCCCAGTGCAACTCTGCTGTCTACAGCGAGGCATAATTAGAAACAAATGATTGCTTTTACAGTCATGCGGGAAGAACTTTGTTTAACAAACATTCACTCGAGTAGGAAGGATCCCGATGTGCTCTGGGCTGCCCAACCCACTGGGTCATGCCTCTGTACCTCAGGTGGCACACAGTACCAGCAAGCCCAACAAAGGGGAACTTCAAAGAGCTAGCTGGAAACTGATAAAATTGCACGCAAGTGAAATCAAATCTGTCAGGGCTTTGCTTATGAAATGGTGGCTTCCTTTACAGTCATTTTTATTCTCCAGCCAGGGGAGGGAGGGACACAGTGAGCCCAGCCACAAAGCCAGGCCTGAGCAGAGGCGGGCGGGCATTGTCAGCCCTGCAGGGCCGCTGTGGGCCTGAGGCCTCGGCGTCCCCTGGCTCTGTGGCTTTGCGGCCACTCCCCACCAAATGTGTGCTGATGGCTTTGCAGTCCCCACTTGCCCTTTGTCAAGGGGATGCTGCATCCTCTTCACAAGAAGCACACAGGAAGGCTAGATTCTGGAACACAGTGAGCACCTTCCTGACAGGGCTTTTCCAATGCAAAAGGTTTGCAGGGTTATACCATGCTGGGTGTTACAAACAGTTCTGCTAAGTGACCCATCAAAAAGAACCGGCCACACCTCCCCTCGGCAGTTTGGCTTTCTAATGCCTGTGTTTATTGAAGGAAAAAACAATAACAGAATATTTCTATCTGTCTCAGGAGACTTTGTACAGAGAAATGTATAAGTCTTGGAACTTCCTTTTTTAACTGCTTCTGACTCTAAAGGTCCAGCCAGGTATCCTGCCCTGGGAAAGACTCGGGCTGGGAGGGAGACTCCTCTCACATGCCAGCCAGCTCTGCCTGCAGGGACGTAGTAGTCACTCCCTCCCAACCTGAGAGAGAGTCACTGCTAATGCCGTCATTCTCTTGGGATAGTTATCACAGTGTTGCACGTCTCAGAGTACCTGTCTGTAACTCCCCAGGAGACTTGGGATTCCATGGGGGCAGGGAGCATGTATTGTGTTTTCCGCTGCCCACGGTGCCTGGCTCAAGCAGGGGTAAGTCTAAGAGTGAGCAAAGCCTATGCCTTGCAGGCTCTGTATGTACCCACAAGCATGGAACCTCAAATGCTGCTCCTTTGTCTCCAGGGCTGAGGAGAGAGTGGACCAGAGATGCACTCATATGCATGGACCACACTATTTGTGCTATGCTGAGGACAGTTTTCCAGAAGGCTGAAAGCTTGGGGTCTTCCAATGGCTTTGCTTTTGGCTCACAGCCCAATTTTGTACCTGTTTTCCCATATGTCATTTATGAGAAATGGGATCTCCCCATTGACAGAAGAGTGACTGTGAGCTCTAAGATTGAAGAAAGTCCCTGACACACATACCCACCCCAGCCCACTAAATCCTACCCGTCTTTTGGGATCAGTTCCAATGCCATCTGCTTCCAGAAGCCTCTCTTTGCCTGGTGGGCAATGGGGCTTCCTTCCTCCCCAAGCCTCAGAACCCTTGCTAGAACCTCCTCTTGGGTCTGAGCACATTCAGCCATCAGGAAAGGCCTTAGAGGGGGTTGCTGACTGTGTGCCCTTGAACATCAACACTTCTTCCAAGGGTACAAGGGCCTCACCTTCAAGAACTCCAGCTCGGCCTCCTCTCCCCAGGGCACAGGACTGAGACGGTGCATCTCTGAGACTTGGACCTGGACCCTGAGAGCAGTCATCTTCTCAATCAGACTTCCTGGGATGTAATCTTCAACGTGGAAATAGGCTTTGGTTTCTCCCTGCTAGAAATAAGATGCAGAAAAAAGGGAGCACATAGGAATATCTTCTATGAGACTCTGAGCAGAACAGGTCTGCCTGCAGTCAAAACCCAGGTCAGGGCCTCAGGGCCAGGATGTTCCTTCAAAAACCCCACCTGGCACATCTTCTTTCTACTATATTAGAAGTCGCATCACATCATATGACGCAAATAGAAGGGAGAGAAGAGAGGAACCACCATTTCTGAGCCTGTTCTGCATGCCACTTGGTCCTCAGAACTATTCTTTTGATTCTCACAGTAATCCTACAGGGACAGTATTATTTTTGCTATTGCCAAGATGAAGACAATGAACAAGGAGGGAAGTCACTCAACAGTCACACCACTTGTAAGTGACAGAAACAAGATTTGGTCATGCAAGCCCTCACACATTCCATGGTGAAATGTTTTCAGGACAGAAAAGCCCTGGTCCTGAAACTTTGTTTAGCATTTCTATGCACGTGTGCTCCTAGTGCACTGGCCCCTCTTTGTAAGGAGAGGTCTTGGTTATGACACTATCTGTCCAAAAGAAGGCGATCAAGAAGTTGCCCCATGAACAAGAAACCATCTGACAGCCCCACCCTGTGCCAGGCCTGACTCTTCATCAAGTTGGCTCTTCAGAGAACCTGAAGCTGCAGCCCCAGCAGGAGTGGCTGGTATAGGCATCACCTGCCTGATGCTGGAGTCTCTGATGCGGACTCTGGGGCAGAGATGGGTATGCAGAAGTTTTGGAGGAGTGGTCTTGGGGTCCCTTGTCAAAAATGAGGGAGGCAGGACTTGACAGAGAGTGAAGGTGATCCTGCCCTTGTGTTCCTGAATCAGCCCTCCTGGTCTCAGACAGCCCCTTTCAACCTAACCTTTGGCAAGCTAGTTCCCCCGAGCTGAGGGCAACCATCCAACTACCCCAGAGGCAGGCAGCTGGGAGCCAAGAGCATCTGGCCTTCTCAGATCAGGGGATTGGTAAGTTGACCTGATAAGGGGATCTGAAGGAACAGCAGTGTCCACTACATCCCTGTGCTGCTGACATGGCACAGGCTTGTCCCATGTGGTCATAGACTGAGAATCCTCCAGCCTAGGACTGGTTCATGCCAGCTCTGAGCTCAGCTTGAAAACATAAAGGAAAACAAATTGCTCAGCAATCTAGTGCATAAAAAAGCATTCAGATTGCTATTAGAATGGCCAAAATCCAGAACATGGGCAACACCAAGTATTGATAAATGTAGAAAAACATTGGTGGTGGGAACGCAAAATGGTACGGCCACTGTGGAAGACAGATTGGCAGCTTCTTCCAAAGCTGGACATGCTCTTACCATGCAATCCAACAGTCATGCTCTTTGGTGTTTACCCAAAGGAGTTAAAAATGTCTCCACACAGAAACCTGCATGTGGACATTTACAGCAGCTTTACTCATAATTGCCAAAACTTGAAGTAAAAGATGTTCCTCAGTAGGTGGTGGATAAATAAACTGTGGTCCATCCAGACAATAAAATATTATTCAGTGCTAAAGAGAAATTAGTTATCAAGCCATGAAAAGACACAGAGGAAAGTTAAATGCATATTACTAAGTGAAAGAAGCCAATCTGCAAAGACTCAATACTGTAGGATTCCAAATACATGGCATTCTGGAAAAGGCAAAACTATAAAGACAGTAAAAAGATCAGTGGTTGCCAGGGATTAGTGGGAGGAGGGACGATTAGGTGGAGCACTGAGGATCTTTAGGGCAGTGAAACTACTCTGTGTGATGCTATAACAGTAGACATATGTCATTATAAATCTTTCCAAGTCCATAGAATAAACAGCATCAAGAGAAAATCCTACTGTTACCTATGGATTTGAGGTGATTATGATGTGTCTATGTAGGTTTCTCATCGTAACAAATGTGCCACTCTGGTAGGGGGTGCTGAAAATGGGGGAGGCTCTGAGGGGGCGGGAAGAATTTGGGAACTCACTGTATCTTCCCTTCAATTTTGTTGTGAACTTAAAACTAGCAAACATTTGTTTAAGTGTTTAAGACCTTTGACCCAGCATCTCATTGCTTGGAATTTGTCCAAGAGAAGTCAACATGGAACTAAAAAAACTCCATTTTTTATTGCACAAACATTTATTACTATGTCATTTATAAAAAAGGAAGATCAAAAAACAGCTGGAACAATAATAAGAGTAGTTACGACTTACATGACACTTCTAGGTGATGCCTGATAACTTAGTACTCTTCCTGGTAAGTGAGTGGAGATGCAACCTTGCTATGGGATAACACATAGAGCTACTCCAAAAGATCATTAGGAAGCCTCAGGAAGACATGCGCCATCAGGTGAGAAAGCAGAATGCAAATGAAATGTGGCAGTGTTTACAACGGTATAAAATCTCTGTGTGTGATCAGAGGCTGCAGGAGAAGGCAGCCGGAGGAAAGCTGCTCTGCAGCAATGATGTGATTAAGGAGATTTATTTTTATAACAAATTGTCTTTGTCTCTCTTTTTAAAATGCAAATGTAATCATGACACTTTCCTGCTTAGAATTCATCAGTGGCTCCCAATCTTCCACTACAGTGATTTCCAAATTCTTCTTTCTCTCCACCACCAGAACTATTTATCAAACAAAATACAAGTCCCTTAGGAGGGCGCGATAAGTTCCTCCTGGACCGGACTGGCAGCACCACTCAGCCTCAGAGCGCCTGTGGGCAGAGAGCAGTGGAATATCTGCAGCTCTCTGCACAGGCAGCCTTCTCATCCTGTGCACTCAGAGACACACATATGGTAGGGGTCTCCTCTGAGTTTCCCCTAACATCCTCTGATGTGCCCACCACAGTGCCAGGAGGATAAGGAAGCGAGGCCCCAGAAGTTAGTCCTTGCTGCTCCCACCAGCTTACCTAACCTGACAGAGGCTTTCTTAACTGCGAATGGAAATTACATTGGCTCTGCAGGGCTCACATAGGCTTGGATGATGCTAGGCCCAGGGCAGACCCTGCATGAATTCGGACTGAGCGAGTGGAGGCACAAATGAATGAGTCTGCGTAATCTGTTGCCTTTACACAAACAAGAGAGAGGGAAAAGGCCTGCGTTTGGGAGCCACGTGGGCGCGTCAGAGAGCGTCTCAGGACAACTGAGATCCCCAGGGCAGTGGGAGAGGTCAAGATGGGGCAGGGTCTGCGGGAGGAGGCAGAGGTGGAGGATGAGGTCAGGGTAAGGTAGGGGTGGGTGAGGTCAGTCAGAAACGGGACAGGCACAGGGAGTCACCAATGGGGCACCTAGAGACAGGGCTGGGCCCCTGTGCCTTGGGACGAGTGAGCCCATGAGAAGGATTGGGCTGAGTCTTACTCACACTCCCAGCTGCCTTCAGTGGACATGGCCCACAGTTTCCACCAACTCTAAGGCTACAGTTAAGGCCTCAGGTATTACATCTCAGGTCTGAATCCAGAGGCTGAAAACTAGGTCTTTGTGTAGTTTAATAATAGAGCACTCCTAGCTCTGGGGGAGGGAGAAGGGAGCATGCAAATAGCAGCTGCTACATGCCAGGGATCCCATGTGCATAACCACCTTCCACCCTTACAGCAGCTTTGCAAGGGACCTGTTATTTCCATTTTGCAGATGAAAAAGCTGAAGCTCAGAGAGATAATGTGCCCAGTCATGCGCATCATGACTAACAAAATCAGGCAGAGTTTGGACCCAGTTCCATCTGATTCCAAAACTCAGGCTCACTCTGCTCCGTGGAACCTGCTGAGGATGGACTAATACTGCAGCTGGAAGCCACCCTATCCTGTCCACATAAGCCATATACAGGATTGGACTAGAGGCTACAGCAAGGATGTCAACTGCTTCACCATGGCAACCTGGCTTAGAGCACTCTCTAAATGTCAAAGCCCTTCTCCTGCCAAGCACCTCCCCCCCCCCCTCAAGTGTAGCAGCACAAGGGCAAGAAAAAGCTGGTTTAGACATGGTCAGGACTCCAGCTTTGGGGCTGAGGATATAGGAAGGAGCTCAGTGAGATCAGTGACAGGGCTAAAGGCTTGTCAAAGGGGCAAGGAGGAGGTTATAGGAGCCAGGGCAGCTCTGGGAGACTGTCCTTCCAGGCTGGCACAGTGCCAGGAGGAGTCAGTGAATCCCAGTCTCCATGGACTGAGGTGGGCACAGGGGTGTGAAGGTGGCGGGAGGTGTTGGGAATTGAGCTACAGTTATCACCTGACAAGCAGGATGATAACTTTCCGGATGGCTGACTGTTATTCTCAGTGCCATCCAGTCCAGCAGCCTGAACTCTGTTCATTCATTCACTCTTTACACCAACAGCTCTTGAGCAAACTCCCTGTTTCAGGCATTGCTTTGGTGCTGGGGCAATGGCAGAACTTTCACCCTCAGACAGGCTTCCTTCTAAGGGAGAGAACAGCATTAAGGCTGACAAAGGACTGTCCCATGCCAGGTGGTGAGAAATATTATAATGACAAAGACAGCTGTGAGAGGGGATAAAGAGGAACTCTGAAGACTCCACACTCAGTAGCCTCTTCTGAAGATGTACTGGGAAGAAAGCAAGATGACATTAACATAGTCTGAAAAGTGTTTTTTCAAACGGCGGTTATGAAATCAACTTAGTGGTTCATAACCAGAAATTTTTAAATTAACTAGAATAGAATAGGAGTTGTCAATGTCAAGACATATAGAAAGGGTGCATCTTGTTTCCTAAATTTTTGCCTCACTTCTGTGATACGTACATATGTGCATGTTGAGTTACAACAGCTATAATTTTTTTTCTATAATGGGTCATGGCACAGAACATTTGAAAGCCACTGTTCTCAAAGAACCATTTTAACTTTTGAACTTGTCCTTGCCCCGAAACCCAGTTGCTGGGACAGAAAAGGCAAGCTGTGACTGAGGTCACAGGCTTGCCCTCTGCAGCCCACACCACATGAGCACTAAGAGCAGAGAACGCTGAGAAAGCGGCCACACTTGGTGATGGCTGTGCAGGCTCAAGGCACACTCGCCTTCTGGGGCTGCCACGACAAACACAACAGACAAGTGGCTTAAACAACAGGAACTAATTCTCTCCCAGTTCTAGAGGCCAGAAGTCCAAGACCAAATTCTCAACAGGATTGGTTTCTCTGAGGTCTTACCTTGGCTTGCAGGCAGCTGCCTTCTTGCTGTGTCCTCTCAGTCTTTCCCCTGGTCACCTGCCTCCCTGGTGTCCCTCTGTGTGTCCTAATCACCTGTTCTTATAAGGACCCCAGTCAGACTGAATTAGAGCACACCAAGACAGCCTCACTTTAATTTAACAACCACTTTAAAGACCCTTCTCCAATGACAGTCACATTCTGGGGTACTGGGAGTCAGGGCTTCAGCATATGAACTGTGGGGAATATAATTCAATGCATAACACAAGGCCCCACCCAGATGACTCCAATAGACCCAGAACTTCGGCGAAATGCATCTCCTTTGTCCATCAAGGATGTAGCATTCCTCACCACGAGTGCTCACTGGTGGTGGACATATGTTTTTGGTCATGTACAACTGTGCACCTCCTTTCTGGAAATGGAAACCACCCTCCTCCCTGTCAGTGCAAGCACTTTGCTTAGTGTTAGCTCTACCCGTAGCTCCTAGGGTGGCAACATCACTTAAGTGCAACCAATCAGAGCACAGCATCTCCCTGCACAGTGATTAGCTTAGGGTGGGCACGTGACCCTGTCAGAACCAATGAAACAGAACAACAGGATTTCCATTGCATTACTGGGAGAGGGCCTCTCCCTTTGGTGCTGAGCTGCAACCTGGAGAGTGGAATCTAGAGCCACTGAAAGCAAACCCGACTGAGGAGAGCACATAGCCTAGAGATGCAGGATACCCAAGTCCTGCTGATGCTATTTGGGTCTGTGCCCCCAGCAAGCCCTAGGCAAGGACCAGGAGACCAAGGAGACCTGGGGGACAAGGATACAGGAGGGAGCTACAAGGTAAGCAGTGATAGGACGGGAGGTTTGTCCAAGGGGCAGGGAGGCCTGAACACTTCAGTTTTGCAAGCCAATAAATTACATGTTTTATTCAAGCCAAGTGAGCTTTCCTGTCACTTGCTATCGAGAGAGTACTGAGTGATCACCTGTCCTGGACAAGGGCCAAGGGGGAGATGTACACAAGGGTCCAGAGAATACAGGGAGGGTTTCCTCCCACAGGTAGGGAGGCCAGGAAAGCTGTGGGGTTGGGGCTGGGTTGATCTTGGAGGGTGGGTGAGCGGGATGGACAGCAGACCCTACTGGGAAAGCCTTCAAAGGCCCAAGGACATACAGGGTAAACCTCATTTTTTCTTTCAAGCAAGGGACCCCTCTATCACACAGCTCTCATGTCCTCTTTAGAGCATCTCTTCTCCAAGGCAAGTGCCCCCAGAGGCACTTGGTTTTTCTCACATGGCAGCAGTGATTCCCTCCAAGATTAAGACCAGTGCACTGGCTGAGAAGTCAGCTGGGAAGACATCAGTGAGACCTTTACCTCCACTGCTCTTCCCTCTCTGCTCCTACTGACGCAGCCGGAGACAGACTCCACATTTGGATGCCATGGCACACTGTTTAGATCTCTGTTGAAGTCTAAACAGACCCCCGTGCTCCTTTATCTTGAACATGGGTTGGGGGCCTTCATGAGCCCAAGAGAAAGCTGCAGTTCTCTCTGCCGTAGCTCACCTGGTTGTCCCTTCCTGCCCGGCATCTCTGTTTTAAATCCTGACTAAGTTAAAAATATATTAGCATTATCCCCCCCTGCATTGATGTATTTGCAAATTAAATAACCAGTAGCCTCTACTAAGTCTTGAGGACTGTAACACAGGACAATCAGAGACAGATTAAGTCAAAGAAACGTACATATGATTGTGCTGTGAGGAGAAGGGCTGGGACGGCAAGATTAGAGCTGCTATTTGAGAGACAGTGGGTCTGGCAGAAACAGCACTGGCCTTGGAGTCAGAAATACCTGGGCTCAAATTTAGACTTTGCCATTTTCTTGCCACGTGAGTCTCAAATTGCTCTTCCAGAAAATGTGAGTATCAACCTTGCAATGTTGTTCTGATGGTTAAATGAGTTAACAGTGTAGAAAATGTCTAGCTCAATGGCAGGTACATAGTGATGTCTTAATAAAGATGGGCTGTTAACTGATGATCATGATGATGATGGGAACCAAATAAATTAGTAAATTACTATCTTTAGGAGGGATTTAGGCTAGAACTACATCGTAATGTATAAACTTCACTTGTTCATCTTTGTATCCACCAGAGCCTAACAAAGATCACTCGATTGGATGAATGGATACATGGATTCATGGATGGATGCATGGATGAATGGATGGATGGATGAACAGACGTTTACCCCTATCTAAGTGGTAGATGCTAACAACACTTCTTAGTCTCCACATTTTCAACAGTTTCCCTTTGTCCCATAACTGCCTCTGTGCTGACCCCACCAAGAGCCCCAGGTTCGCACCCCTACCTCCTCAGGGAAACTGCCAAACTCAGCCTGCAGGGCCAGGACTCCCAGCTGCAGCAGCGTCTCCTCATTGCAGTACAGCCTCTCCTCCAGGATGTCCTTCCGAAGCTGCAGGTAAAGTTGATGTCTTGTCCAGCTCTGCCTGAGAAAGAAAAGAAGGAATAAAGGCCAGTGGAATGCTGAGAGGGTATTCTCAGTCTGGAAAGCAAGGGAAGAAGAGAAGACAGGATACACACCAATACTACCCAGAGGGCAATGCCAATAACACAAGTGTGGTTTCCTTTACCCACACCATGTCTCCTGCCTCTACATGAAGGCTGCTCTGTGCCATGTACTCCACATTACACCCATGGATATGTTTGTGGCTGTGGCTCAAGTGAAAAAACCTAACATTCAATTGGATGATTTTTCTAGTGAGCTAAGGGACAAAGAAGCAGTGACTGAACTCCAAAGCCATGACCCTATCCTCTGACCCTTAAGACTGGGCTGCTGGGGGAGGGGCATGTAGGTCAGCAGACATAGAATTTTGACCTGGAGTGGAATATATTTGAAACAAAAGGGCAAGTTCTCATTTTGACCAGAGCTTGCTCCTAAACACTGATTTTCCTCCCTTTTCTGTCAGATTGGAATCCAGTCAATAGAAGATCAACCACAATCATTGTTATTTATATACAAGTTAAAGTTCACCAAGCACCTGCCTCTAACTATTACCTCTAACGTCAGGATGTGCCTATCTCTTAAAGAACAATGCAACAAGTCTGTAGAACTCACTGGAGCAGCCCATAGTGACTGACAAAGAACTTGATCCTCAGGAAGAGTGTAAAGGTAATCCAGGAGGTCTTCTGTGGTTGCCTACTCCAGCTTTTAGGGGCTATTTTGCACAAACTGGTTTCATTGTCCAGGAAAAAGAACTCTTTGCCTGAAATGGAAGTAGAGAGTATTTGGAGAAAAAAGAAGTCAGGCTGGAACCACCCCTCAGATCCATAGCCCTGAGCCCTGTCCAGAAAGTGGGACAAGAGCTGTCTCGTTGCAGGAGAGAGCAGGAAGCAAGTTCTTTGCACAGCTGCTGCCACTGGGGGTTTGCTGGGTCTGTGAGGGCTGCAGTAGGAGACAAAGAGGCGAGAGGGTCAGGGAGCAGAAACTCCGCAGCAGAAGAGAAAACGTGATTATTCACCTTAGAGAAGATATTGCTACAATCTGCTTTCCCACTACCATCTTATGAAGATAAAATGAAAAACAAAGGAATGAGTATTTATCCCATCCCTGCCATAGGCTGGGCCCTCTTCGTCAACTGGATGGTCCTCAAGCGTCCCCAGTCATGGGTGTGTTATGGACTGAATGTTTGTGTCCCCCTAAAATTCATATATTGAAGCCCTAACCTTCCCTGAGATGGTATTTGGAGGTGGGGCCTTTGGAAGGTGATTAGATTTAGATAAGGTGATAAAGGTGGACCATCACTGTGGGATAACGTAATAAAAAGAGGAAGAAACCAGAGTTCTCTCTGATATGTGAGGACACAGTGAGAAGGTCACTGCCTGAGCCAGGGAGAGATCCCTAAACCTGTCCACGATCAAACCCTGATCTGGGACTTCCCAGGCTCCAGAACTGTGAAAGGTAAATGTCTATTGTTTAAGCCATCCAGTCTGTGGCATTTTGTTTTAGCAGCCCGAGCTGACCAAGACAGGGCATAAATGGAGTTACACTTGCCTTTTGACCTGAATGTTGCCAGATTGAAAACTCCACCTGTCCAGTCTCAGGACTTCAACTCCTGTGGTTTGTACTTAGCACCTCTGGGAAGGAAGTTGGACCAGCCCCAGCCACTGACGGCCCTGCCTCTACACCTGTTCCCTTTGAGGCAAATAGATCCCCTCCTGACTCTGCCTGGGTGCCCTGGTCACTCCCTCAGGCCTCCTGCAGATCTGCCCCAGGCCTGCTCTGCTCCACAGCCTTCCCTGTGCTCTGTCCTCTCAGCTCAGAGATGCTCTTATAGCAGGTTGCCTGGCCACAGGGGTCTTGCCAAGTTTTGTAAGGCAAAGCTCTTAAGCAGGTAGCCAGACTTTCCTTCCAAAGGCATATCTGTGCGTGATGGGGAGAGGGAAGGGGGTGCCCAGAAAAGTTCCAGTAACAGTCACTACACAGTGGCCAATGTCTTCTTTTGACATATATGTGAATTCCAAGTTAGCAAAATGTTTTGTTAATCGTTTAACTTAATGAAAATACTTAAAAACATAAAAGCAAAATTAAGTGTCTAGAACATCTCAGGGGTACACAGATTAAAAAAAAAAAAAAAAAGATGGGAGTGAACATAATGATCCTGAAAAATGGCTTCCTAAAGTATATATCAACTAACTTTCACCACATTCACTGCCCACACTGGGGAGGGGGCACAAGAGGCTCTTGATAATGCAAAAGTACCAGATCTTGGTAAATAAATATGGAAATACCATTTTAAAAAACTGGAGAAATCTCCTCTAAACTTACCCCTGTGCTTCCTTCCTTGCAACTGAATCTGAGCCCCCACACCACCTGACCCTTCCCTCAGGGTCACTTCTCCCCAGGGAGTGGTAGGTCCCTGCTTCAGTTTGGCTGGCAAACCATCTCTAGTGGGTTTATAGCCAAATCCCAGACTGGCCACTTTTGGGTGATTTACCCAGGAGGCCCCAGCTAAACAGCTAATATCTGAATGGGAGGGGTCCTAGGGCCAGCACCTGAGCAGGAGGAGGCAGTAGCAGGTAAGCCCTAGGTTGTACTCCAGAGCAAGCTCATGGGTTTTATTTAGATTGCATGTTACAGATCAATAAAAATACAATGTTTCCTAAAGATTCTTCTACTCACATTTTCCTGAAGATTGAGCAAACATCAATTGATCACATCAAAACATGTAATGCATTTAACTTGCGAGAGAGATTTTTCACAGGTCTGCTGAACACTATGGGGAGATAAGGCCACCCCCCAACCCCCGTGGCACACAGGATGATCCCACAATAAGCTTATGAGCTTCTCCCACTGGAGGAGGAGGAAGAGAAGAACACTGAGATTACGACACCAACAAGGTGGGCTGGGAGAGCCAGGATTTAACCTGAAGGCCCACACGTTCTCAGCTGGGCTCCCTTCCCATTCCTCCACACAGTGGTTAAAGCGCTCCAGCTACAGCAGAAGGACATTTGAGGTTGACTGAAATAAAGAATCCCTTAACCCTTTCGGTACAAGCACCGGATATATCCGGCGCCCATCTGATGACCTGTGTGGACGAGCGCCGGATATATCCGGCATCATCTGTATATAATTTTTATAAATTTTACTTATATAATTGATAGAACTTTATATAACTATCTCTTAATATTAAAGTTACAAACAACACTTGGAAAAAAGCATTGTTTTATTAAGCATAGATCTTATATAAGGTTAGGAAAGTCTTCACACAAAGGAGGACTGACCATGTGCTATGTGCGCGTTTTCGGCGCGGCACCTCGTACAGCGGGAGTGTCTCGGCGGAAAGAGCGCTCGTACCGAAAGGGTTAATGGGAGAGCAGAGATGAAAAGAGGGCGTAGAAACCATTTTCTTCGGATCTTCAGAACGCATTCTTAACTTAGGGTTAGGGTGCTGACTTCCCCTTAGTGCCAAATGACTAGATGAATATTTAAAATTGTTGCTGTGATACAATACATACAACATGAAATTTACCATCTTGACCAGGGTTACGTGTGCTGTCCAGCGGGGTTAAGTGCATCCCCAGTGCTGAGCAGCCATCACCACCGCTCGTCTCCGTGCCCTTCCGTCCTGTGACACCGCAGCTCTGTGCCTGTGAAATGACTCCCCTCCCACCTCCTGCAGCCCCTGGCCACTGCCACCCTGCCCTGTTCCCATGAATCTGACCACTCTGGGTGCCTCACTTATACAAGTGGGATCATACACTATTAATCTTTTTGCAACTAGTTTACTCAGTGCGATGTCCTCGAGTTTCATCCACGTTGTAGCACATGTCAGAATGATCTTCCTTTTTAAGGCGGAATAATATTCTATTTACACATACCACATTTTGCTTATCCATTCATCCATAGATGGACACTTCGATTGCTTCCACATTTTAACTACTGTGAATAACGCTGCTACAAACATGAGTGTACAAAAATCTCTGAGAGATCTGTTTCCAATTATGTGGGTGTGTATGCAAAAGTAAAACTGCCAGGTGCTGTGGAAAATCTTTTTGTAATTTTTTGACGTACTATTTTTCACAGGGGCTGCACCATTTTATACCCACACCTAGATGGAAATGTGTGTAACATTTCAACCCTTTTCACACTTGCTTATCAGTGCATGGAGGTCAGCCAACCAGACCCAGCAAATCACAGAGACACACGCGATCTCCCACGCACGGTTTCACTACGGTCCTCTGCACTCACTCGACACTTTGCACATGAATACTGGAAGCCTCCACCACGCTAACTAATGCCTAAGTGTGCAGGGTGATCACCCCAGCTCAAGCAGTTATTTTAGAAGGAATAGGGCTCAGGTACCTAGACACCTGGGTTACCTGAGGCACCAGGCCAGCTGTGGGCGACGCAGGAGACACTCACCTTTCATGTAAGCCAAGCCAAAGTAGGTGAGCTCCCCAAAGTTGGCAAAGGATATGACAGCACTGTAGATGGCCCCCACTGTGGACATGACGTCACATTTCACCTCCAGACGCTGCCCACTCGGCAGCACCACACAGAGGTCCCTGAGAGTCAAACAGGACTTCCCTTTTTCGGTCTGAGAATAATAACAGTATCAATTGTAACAGTAACTATGAGACATGGACTCCTCACCATGGGCTAGCTGCTATGCTAAATGCTTTATATGCATTGTCTCACTTAACCAACACATGACTCGTAAGGATGTCTATGATACTGTTTAGCAGATGAGAAATGAGGCTCAGTGCTGGTAAGGGACTTACTCAGGGCGGCAAAGTAAGTAACAGGCACAGCCAGACGCAAATCACACACTGCCTGGCTCTGCAGGACCCAGGCAGGCTGGGGAGGCAGGCCTCACTGGTGCCTCTACCTTGCTGAAAGCCCAGCTGCCCTTGGACTCTGCTTCCAAAAGGACTGCCCCGGGCTTTTATCAATAAATCCTACACCCCTGGTGGTGTTGCTCAACCTTATACTGCCCCCCAGGTTCCCCAGAGCACAGCGGAGTGAATTTGGGCTGGCACAGATCCAGTGAAGGGAGGGCTGGAGCAAGGGGGTTACTTCACATTGAGAAATGGGTCAGCAGAGCCTCGTCCAAAAATGCTCAGCAATCAGCCTTCTGCCTCTCCACCCGCTCAGATTGATTCCAGATTCGTCCACCACCACAACCTCACCCTGACCACCCTGGCCTCTGCCCAGCAGACCAGAACACCCACATTCCACTGCCCTGGCCCGGTCAGCCTGTGTCTCTGCCTGTGTCACACCGCCCACTGCATGGAGTGCTCTTCCCTCTCCGTCCCCACACGGCAGGTTCCTAGGAGCCTTCTGGGTCAGGCTCAGGACCCTTGGCTATAGTCTGGAGAGTAAGTCACTCACTCCCTTCTTGGCTCCAAAGCCCAGTGTGGGCCACGGCCCAGGCCTCCCCAGGGAAATTCTCCTTAGAAGACAGCCGTGGATGGACAAAAACATGTGGTTTTAGTGCCATTGAGACCACGCCACGTCTGAACCCTCTGGACACTGCAGGGGCCAGTGCAGATCTGGGACACTGTGGGAAAAGATTTCTGCCAGACCCTGGGCAAGCTAATCACATGGCACCGTCCGAGCCACCATGGCTCCTGCCCTTGCTGCACACCTGAATCACCTGGGCAGTTGTTTAACATGTGGATTCAGGGGCCACGTGATGGGTAGAGAAAGAGACAGAGACAGAGAGAGAGAGAGAGAGAGAGAGAGAGAGAGAGGTGGGGGGGTGCTCATCCCATATGTTCTAAGGGCCCTGTGCTTGGGTTCAGTTGCTCTGTAGTCGCTCTCTTGAAATCTTAACACTTATATATTTGAATGTGTGTTTTCTAAGTGTGGTTCAAGGGGACAACAGAGCCTGCACATGGAGCTTAGGTCACAATGGTCCTGCCTCCCCGCCCTGGCAATGGGTTCTGGCTGCTAAGTCCTCTGCTCTCTGGTGCCTCAAACCCCACCTGGCCTCTCCCTACTCCTCCCTACCCTGCAACCTCTGCCATCTGACACCCAGGGCGGCCACCAGCTCATACTCTACCATCACTCTCCTCCTCTGCAAGGGCTGGCTCAAGGGTCCCAGTCAGGCACACACACTCCAAGACATCTCAGAGCAGGGCACGGCAGCCACTGTCTCCGCTCGGAGCTGGCAGCACGAGAGGTCTTTCTGTGGGTGACCCCGCAGGGACAGGCCTCTCATCACCCCCAATCCAGGCACCAGTGCCTCCCCACACATGCAACTGCTCTGGGAATCTGTCGTCTGCCTGGGCTAGGGGCGCAGAGCCAGGGAGGGGAGATGAAATTTTCTGCCCCGGAAAATAGACAAATGTATAAACGCTAGAATACAGGCTCCAAAGAGGACTCTGTCTGGTCCACATCATGGATTTGGGGTCTGGAATGGTGCCTGGTACTTTCTCGATGCTTAAACAATATTTCTGACTAAATGAGGAGATGAAGGCTGAGCCAAGTCTGAAAGGACAAGCAGAACTTAGCCAAAGTCACAGAAGGTTTCTCTTAAGGGGGAAAAGGAAGTGCTGAAGGACATGAAGCAGGAGTGTGACTTGGTAGAGAGCTCTGGCAGGCATCTGGAGGGCAGAATGAGCACCCTGGGGACCCTCCCAGGCTGAAACCCCATCAGTTCTGTCAGCACCCTCCACCCCTGCCCAGCCCGACCCATCAGTTACCGTAATTGCTCCAGGCAGATGCAAAGTCACCGGGGCCTCTCCAGCCAGCAGGGCAAACTCCGGCCTGGAGAACTGAGGAAATACCCAGGGTCACTCGAAGCAGAGAAGAGAAGTCACGTGCCATGGGGCTGGGCCCCCAGCTCTGGGACTAGGCTTCCTCCGTGGGCACACCTCCCCCACACCCTCCTAGTGCCCCCTTTTCCAGAGCCAGCAGGAAACAGGTCTCAGTGACATGAGGCTACATTGGCCTGAGCGCCTAGCTCGCAGGGCAGTTCGAAGCAGCAGCCCTATGGGAGAGCAGTGATTGTGGTGATGCTCTAGCTCTTGAGCTGGGTGTCTGCTTTACTGTGAGCTTCATAATTCATGCATGCTTACATAATCATTGCATGTATAAAACTGTAAAAATACCTATGTAATGCAAACGTATGCTGTATGCAATAAGAACTTTTGAAAACAAAGACACCTTTAATTTAGATTAGGTGAAACTTTTTTCTGGCTGTGGATGTTGAATCAACAGCATGTGGGGCGGCCATTCTCGTGTCTTAATACTTTGTGTCTGTGTCACATTTTCGACCTGGGAATACCTTAGTACCCAGCGTTATTCAGGCCCCACCACTGTGCTGTGAGGTGCATAGTCACAACTTATTCTGCAGGAAACCGGGGCTCTAAGAGGTGGATAAACTCCAATATCCAACATCAGGGACTAAGAGAATTGGGTGGGCTTTCTAACGTGCCTACAAGGGTACCCAGCAGGACACCTGTCTTAAGAGGCCAAACGTCCAGCCACAGGTGGTGCGTGTCCTGAGAGAGTACCCCATAGAAATGTCTGTAGCAAGTGACGAGAAAGAAAAGCCACAGAAGGTGAACCTGTTTCTGTTCCCCAAGATCGTGAGGATCTGAGAGTGGCCTTGGAGGGCAGCAGGGTCTGGGCTGGGAGTATGGCAGCCCAGGGCCACGCAGGAGGTGGATGTCCCTAAGGCTACTGCAGGCTCAGCTCAGCTCTAATTTGTGGAGAAGCTTGAAACAAGTCTCTGTGACAGGCAGACAAAGGCCTTCTGGGGGCATCTGTCTTGGTCTGACATTCCCCAAGGGTCAAATACTCAACAGTAAGCCTGGTGGAAGCAGTCTCCTGTGGAAGCAGTCTCCTCAGGAAACAGCCCACTCACAAGGGACCTGTCACCACTGCAGGGAATGCTATTCCCCCAGGTGCCATGTGGTTATTGAAACAGTTTTTCAGCCCATGGCAGTGTCACCCTTGAGAAAGGGCTGCTTTTTTCTAAGCACTGGAAATGGTTCTGAGGGCTGTTTCTGGTAGAAGGTACATCCTGGGACCACCCCAATCTCACCATCCAGCACAGGCCCTTCAGCAGAGGGCAGCCTGCCTGCGAGGAGTCGGGGGTCCCCACAGGCATGGGCCTACTGCAGGAGTCTGTCATCCACCCCTCTGTCAGCTGGGGCTTTAACCCTGTTACCCTATGTACCAGCTAGAACAGGGACCCTCCTCCCTGTCCATCCCACCCACATCTTTGCCTCTGCATCTCCCCTCAGTTTAGAAGGCCCCTTGTCAGCTCCCTTACCACCCACCTCACTCTGCCACCTCCCCACCACAGCTGTCAGCTTCCTGAAGCGAGACCTGGCACCTTCGCTCTCCATCCTACACACTGTCTCCTTCAGCAAGGCCACTCGATGAACTCCTATTGCCCTGACCTGAAGGTTTTGGGGGTTTTAAGTTCAACTCTAGAAATCTCAGCCCAGGAAGACTGGTATCCCAAGAGGACCCTGCCCATTTTCAGCTGCTTTGTCAGCCATCCACCACTCCCCGTTCAAATCTCTTTGGGGGTATCCATTCTTTCGTCCTCTGTTGCTCACCTTTCCCTTTTTTTTCAGGAAACACTTTTGAGGAGTTTCTGGCCATGAGCTATAAGCTGCCACAGAGACAGTGGATCCGGAGCTGGGCCGCCTGCCTTCCTGAAGGTCCTGGGAAGCTTCAGCTGGAAGAGCACTGGCCAGCCAGCAGTCAGAGAATAGGAGGAACAATTAACAGTGGAAACGGCCCCAGCTGGTAAAAGACCAGCATGCGCAGGGGTGCAGCAGGGCAGGACGTGCGCACCACTTCATCTTCACCGGGCACCTATGCGGGAGGAACTACATCCACTTCCAAGCGAGGAAGCTGAGGACTTGGAAGTTAAGGCTGCAGTGTGACTTTGTCCCTCCTCCCATCAGGAGGTGGAGTCTACTCACCACCTCTTGATTCCAGGCTGGTCTGTGGCTCTCTTTGGCCAATACCATTAGGTGAAAATGGTGGGAGGCCAGTTCTGAAAGCGCGTGCCTCACCTCTCCTGGCCTCTTCCTCGCCCTCGCCCTCGCCCTCGCCCTCGCCCTCGCCCTCGCCCTCGCCCTCGCCCTGAGACAGATGCCCCGACAGCACACCTGCCATCCAGCCCCTCATCACCTTGGCTTGGTATCTGCTTAAATGTGGCTTTTTCACCTGTCACTGGAATTGGGTCAGTTTCTCCTGGAGAAGCAAGAGGCTTCCCATCCGTAATCAGTAAAGAAGTAGGTTATATGCCTCCCCACCCTATTTCCCACACCAAGTTCAAAGCCCTGTACACCTTGCTACTTACCTGTTAACAGAGAGGTTGCAGTGACTATGTGCTGAGGTGCTTGGATGGGGCTGCAGAGAACTCTGGATCTCTGTGCTTCTCTCTGAAACTAACCCAACAGCACAGTGGAGGGCGTGAGCAGAGACAAAGGGCTGGGTCACCTGCCCTCCTTTCCTGAATCAGACAGACTAGAGTGTGGATATCAACATCCTGATTTACTAGCTGTGTGACCTTGGCAAAATTACTTAACCTCTCTGAGTCTGTTTCCTTATGTGGAAAATGGAAATGAAAATGACAGCGGGTTGGAGGAAGTTCTAAGGGAAAGATAAAGCCTAACGGGAAAGAGTACTTTATTTTAGGGACAGCAAACAAAAATGATTATATATATATATTTTAAATCTCAGACACATTTGAAAAGTAGAGAACAGATTTAAAGATCATTCTAAAGTTCATTCTCTTATCACACCTAGAGCAGCAACAAAAGCAATATTTTACAAATTACTTTCCCTCCACCTAGAAACTAATTAAAGAAATTTTTCTTTTATGTTGTTTGTTTTAAATTGTTTTACCAACTTGAACCACTAGATCCCAATAACTATAAGTTTACATTTGATATAAGTATCTCTGTTCAATTGTCCCTCCAAATGAAGCTTTCTCCACAACACAGAGGAGTCCTAAACTCAGCCCCTTCCCTTCAGGGGCTTCCTGGGAGAGGTGAGTCTGCACGGGCATTCCCTGTCACCTGTCCCAGCATAGACAAGCGGCCCACACATGGCAGCACATGGGCTCCAGTGGCCCACCCAGGCACCCACCCACCTCTGCAGGGATGCAGACCCTCCAGGGTCCGTGCTGGTGGACTCTCACAACTCATCTGGTGCAGCCTATTCCTGAGCTGGTAGCTCCTGTCCTGCTGTGCAGAGGAGCCTTCTTCCACAACCCTCCTCTCCACCTGAAGGTCAAGTGCATCACACATTGGCATCCCAAGGTTGCGGGGGCATTTGTGTAGACACACACAGACTAAGCTGTCAGTCTGAGTCAGTGCGCGCCCCACACAGTGAGAGCCTAACAATGCGTTCCCACCCAGACGTGCTCTGTACCCGTCACCCACACACACCCTAAAGGTGATTCCACCCCAATACCTGTGTACTTATGCACATTTGTGCTTTTGCCCATGTTCTCCCTCCACTGCCTGGGGGCCTCCCTGCTGAGGTCCTCTGTGCCTCCAAGACCCAGAGCTATGCCCTACCTACTTCTAACCCTCTCCGCCTCTGCCCTCAGGCAGAGGTAAATGCCCTTTCAGCACCTTCCCTCATCACTATGCTCATAACTCCCTACATTCCACTCCATTACATCACATTTGCTTGCTTACTTGTCTCCCCCAACCTCACTGTGTGCTTTATGCCTCACTGTAGCTCACCTAGTTCAGCCCCAATGAGTGTCCAATTAGTAACCAAAATCTACCTATGGTTCCCTGATGAAAGTGCTCTAGGTCAATTCAGTGTCCACCAGGGGACAATGAGGCACCAAAGGAGGACAGGCTCTAATGTGTTTGAAACAAATAGACCCCCTTCCCCACCAAATCCTCTGGCTCAACAAATAGGGGCAACATGTCCACATGCCCAGAGAGCAGGGGTCCGAGAAGGAAAACAGAATGAGAGCGCCTTTTTGAGTTGACTTTTGATAGTGTCCCCCTGTCCACAGTTGTCCTCTCCTCTCCATGCACATGACCCCTTCATTAATTATGGTCTCAGTTCTCCAGCCTGTCTCCAGGATGAGTTCAGCGCTGCCCAGCCTTCTCCAGTTCCTCTAAGATGCTAACTTCTTTGCATTTGTACTTTGGGCACCTCATTTGCCTCACCCTAGTCCCAGCTGTGCCCTGGCCTTGAGGAGACCCAGTGCAGGTGCAATCACCCTGAGGCTGTCTCCACCTGAGACAACCTCCTTGCTTGGCTTGTCCCCCTTCCTGTGCTCTTTCCATCACTTCCAGGAGCACTTTTCCAATAAGTAATTTTCATAAATATCCCTGTTTCTGGTTTCGTGTCAAGAAAACCCAGCCCAAATCAAATACTTAGTATGTGCCAGGCGCCTTCCTAGATGTCGGGGAGGGTACAGGGCAGCAACAGGCACAAAGTGACAAGCACAAGGAGACCACCTGTAGGTACAAAATACCAGAGGGGAGCTTGGGGGGGGGGGGCCTGTAGGCATGGTAAGGGAAGACTTCTTGTACAAGAAGCCTAGAGTTTAATGTTGATAGGCAAACTGACTCATGGTTTGTAAACATGATTGTTTTATGTAAGAAGGCTCTTTCCAAGATCCCCAGGGCCTTAGCCACATGAGGAGTTTGGCTTGCCCCGAGATCCTTGCCAGCACTGCCCAGCAGAACTGTGTTGACAGGAATGCTCTAGGTCTGCCCCGTTCAGAATGACCATCGCCAGCTCCATGTGGCTACTGAGCACTTGAATGTGGCAGGTGAAACTGAGGAACTGGATTTTTTATTTTATTTCACTTTAATTAACTATATTTTAGCTCATTTAAATTTCAACCGCCACACGTGGCTAATGGCTCCTGGCATGGGAAGCGGAGATCTACACTGACCTTGGATACGGTGTCCAGAACCAAGCCAACCAGCCGTCTGACGTGGACACTGGCAGAGGCTGGGTGTGCAGCCCCTTCTTCCTGATGAACCAAGCAGGCTTCCAGAACCGACTGCAGCGGCAGCCGCCTGCCAGGCTGCTCTTCACACATGGTCAGCAGGAGAGAATGCAAGGGCTCCCGGAGCTGCAGGGGCTGGGGAGCAGGGCACTGCATGAGCCGGGAGCCAGCTGGAGAGCTGCTGCCCTGCAGCCAGATCCTGTGGATGTGCAGTGGAGGCAACAGAAACACATGTTCTCACGACCCCCCGACAGAGGCCCGGTCCTTCTGGAGAGTTCAGGGATGGACACAAGATCATCACTGAGGCCACCAAATGCAGAGCAATTGTCACTGTGCCAGCTGTGTGAGGCTGGCTGCTCTCTAAACAGCGGTGTTCTTCAGTGCACCGAGAGCCCGCACAGGTGCTTGGGATACTTGTGCAAGGTAAGTGCCTGACCAAGTGGATCTCCGCCCGTGCCGAGCGTCCAGATCAAACCAGGGCTCAATAAGCCTTTAATTTACATTCACCCAGTCAGCCTGTGATTTTTCTCAGATTATTTAGGTGGGTCTCGTTGGGCCTTTCTACTAGAATGTGAGCTTCAGGAACATAAGGACAATGGCTTTTTCATTTTGGAATCTTCAGCAGTCAGCACAAGGTCAGTAAGTTTTGGCTGAACTTTATGTTACATGTATACATCAAACAAAAGGAAAAATCAATATTTTATTGCAGTAAGCACTTCCCTCATGTGTTTAAATGGCCACTATTTATATGGGGAAGGCCTCCACTCAGGCTCAAAATCAGGCCTTTTTCTCATGCTTATCCATACTGCTGGGCATTCTCCAGATAAAGGCTGCACTACCATTTCTTGCCATGCTGGAGTTAACCAGAACAGTGGGAAGTGAGCCACACGTGGAGAGAGCAGTGTGTGCAAAGTGGCATATGTCTGAAAAGAAAGGGGCTATTGGCAGGGCCCAGGGCAATGATGATCAGGGCCCCTTATTCAAAGTTATTCAGAATTTCAACACAGTGACAACAGAGCATTAAATCAAGCACGGAGCCCTTGTAAGCGCAGGGTGCTGTGCTATTATGCAGGCCGTATGGCCATGAAACTAGCCCTGATTATGGCAGAATACCAGAGAGGCAACAAAGCCACAGGTAGGAACCCAATTCTGTGCTCCAAGTGCACTCTGCTGGGAAGTGGAATGTAGTCCCGCGGGTAATGGGGAGCTACAAAAGATTTCACAGGAGGAGGGACATGAGCAGGTCAGCACCAGGAAACATTGGAATGTTGAACTAGAGAAGGCAAGGATGAGATCAAAGTTGAAGGAAGGAAGGAAGGAAGGAAGGAAGGAAGGAAGGAAGGAAGGAAGGAAGGAAGGAAGGAAAGATAAAAGCCTGGGCAGGGTTCTCCAGCAAGTGTTCTTGTTACACTGGTTTCTTATATTGTCAGATGAAAACTTACACACTCACACAAACACACACAAATTCTGTAGTCAAAATTTTTGTGAAATTCTATAATAAAGTTAAAAATTGCTATGCTTTAATCCTTTTCAGAGTCTTTAATAAACTACTCTGAAAAATCTTTTAGAGAAAGACATCGTTGGGAGTATTTTCCTAAATCAATTCAGCACAGAACCCCTTTTCAGGGAAGCATCTCACTTCGGGAAGAACTGCTTTAAAGCCTGTTTTATAAGTCTGTGTCTTTAGGAGCCATCGAATCCTCTAGCTTGCTACTTCCTCTGAGCAGAGGTGGTAAATAAGCCTTATCTTGCTTGCCAGCTCTAAGTTGTGGTTGCCTATATTGCCATGAGTAGGACTCAGAGGTTGTCTCTGGACGTGGCAAGAGCAGTCCTCTAATTGGTTGGCAATGTCTTCCTAGCACCAAAGAGGACAGAGTGGTGGCACACAGCTCAGTAGACATAGTACCTGCCCCAGAGAAGGAATGCTAAGTAAATCCACAGACTTGAGTATCTTGTTACAGACCTGATGTAGTGGAACATGAAACCCTGCTGACCAGTAGAGGGTCATTCCTAAAGAATAGATGTGCATCTGTCCAAGAGAAAAAGCACATGATTAGGTTTTAGTCACCTCTGTTATTTATGATCCAAAACACGATTCTATTTCCACATGTGGCAGGCACTACTGGCTGGCTAACCCAACAGCCATGTGCAACTCTCTTAAAGTTTTGCTGCCTCCTGCTCTACAGAACCTTGCTCAACGGAACCATATTGCCAGGAATGCTCTAGATCTGCCCCGTCCAGAGCAGCTAAAGAGAATAGAATAGAAACACACAGCCTGGATTCTTGATGACATTTCTTGAGTTGCTGACCAGTCCCCAGACTTCTTATTAAGTAAATAATAACAACTATATCTGTGGTTCTAGCCACTGTACTTTAGGGTTTATATTTCTCGTAGCCAAAGCCATTTGTACATGACACACTATGGTCTAAAAGCATCACTTGTTGTCAGAAAGCAATGTGGCGTAATGGAAGAGCGTTATCTGACTCCTCTGAGCCTCAGTTTCTTCATCTTTAAAATGACTATTCTGCCTCAATACTCCTGAGGATTGAGTAAAGAATACATGGAGATGGTAATAATAATTATTGTTGTTATTATTGGGCAGAGAGCACTTATAACAAGTCTTGCTCTAAATCTTTCCCTTGCATTAACTTACTTAGTTCACAACACAACCCTATGAGGTAAGCATTTTAATTGTCCCCTTTTACACAGAAGGAAACAAAGGTAAAGACCAGTTATGGAACGTGCCCAGGTACGACCTAAAGCCTAAACGTGAACCAGTCACCAGAGTTTCTGCCCTGAGCCACTCAGCTATGTTGCTTCTGGATCATACTAAGTCCTCAATAAATATTCTATTGCTATTGTTATTATTATTGGGCTTCTGTTATAACTGACAAGGCATATTCTCCTTAAGATCTCACTTTTAAGGACATGAATTTTGGGGCTTTGGAAGGGAGACTGAATTAACAAAACTTGGTATGTAAAAAAAATACATGGTTACTTGAGCCGTCCACTGAACTTAATACAGATGAGTTTGGTTTTGGTTTTTACATCTCTAGGTCAAGGGCATGTGTCCAGTGTCACATGTGCCAAGTAACTCTGTTTAAAATTGTACCCTTAAACCAGCCAGCAATCCCTCTGATGAATGTGATTAGACATCTGCCAGGAAGTTCACAAACTGAACACTCCAGAAAAATAATCCTGAAAGCAGATGCCAGAGAAGCATCTGAGCATCCATACCTGATAACTTACCTGTATTCCATGGGTTCTATTGTAAAGTCTCCTAGGCAAGGCCTGGTGCCACAATGACAACAGACTCCATCCCCAATCCCAAATCCAGCCCATTGATAGACTCTACCTAAAGAAGGGTGGGGAGAAGGATTTTGAAGGCAACTCCTGGATCCATGTGGAAGATCACCATAATCAACTGCTGATGTCTGCCATGAGCATGGGATTGGGTGATAGATATATGAGTGACTTAGAGTGAGAGATCCGCCCACACCTTCTACCTGCACCTGGGGCTAACACTTCAAGCAGGGAGGGGAATGTTTCAGTATGCTGGTTAGAGCTGAATGTTGGCCTGAGAAAATGAGTCAAGGTATATCCTTCTAACCTCAGAACAGGGCCCAGGACTGGGAGAGGAGTCTGGGCACAGCACCTCCTGGGACCACTTTCCTAAATGCCCACCGTACCCCACACAGGACCCAAGCCAAGTTGGATGATGAGAGGAGCCTGTGATAGATGAAAGAGAACAGCAATTAATAGAGCTGAGTGGTAGAGATGCTGTAAGAGAGAGAACAGGGATTTTGAAGCTGGCGGCCTCTTCTCCTTAAGCTACATTCTCACATGCCATGTTTCATAAGCCCAGAGAGTTAAATCGCCAACAAAAAAATCTCTGTTCAATTCATTCAGGATTCTGTCCCTCCCCACACTGACCCTCTCCCAGTTCAGACACACCTCATCTTCCTGACCTGGACTTTTGGCAGTACACCTCCCCAGGTCTTAACTTGGCCTGTTCTTTTAGCAATGGAACTCTGGGGGCCTCAGTCCTCTGCATGGAGGAGCACATGCAGGAGGGAGGAGGGTGTGTTTCTCCAGCTCAGCTCAGCTGAGAGATGCCCTGAGCAGGGGGTGACTAGACCTTCATAAGGCACTCAGTGGGAGCCAAGCTACAGTCAGGAGGGTCATGTCTGGTCCTCACCACTGAGTGCTGGGATGGACAGGAAAGTGTCCCAAGAGCACTCAAGATCTGTCTTAGCTCAGGTCCTGTGGAAAGCAGAGCCTGAGACAAGGATTAAATTCTGACATTTCATTCAGGACCTGTAAGCCCAGGGCAATGAGGGTGAGAGGAAAAGGGAAAGGAAGACAAAGGCCAAAGTGACATGCAGGGCAGTCATGCCAACCATCCAGCACTGAGGACTTCTCGGGATGGTTTGCAAGATGTGCCCATCTCAAAACAGTCCTGGAGGAAAGAAAGAAGGGAGTATTCACCTCCTCAGTTTCTTCCCACCTCTTATTTTCTAATGGTTAAGGTCCACACCATAGAAACTAGCTCCCCTTTCATCAGCAGGCCTTTTTAGTAGGCATCAAAGAGTCAGATACATGGCTCAGGATGTGGTGTCTTAGCCGAGTCCAGACCGTTGGAGGTAACATGGTGTGGGTGAAGCACCACCCAAGGGACCTAAACAGAGGGAACATGAGAGGCACCCAAGTCTGTGTTAAACAATGAGATCCAGGCATTATAGGAAAGGGTGTAGGGACATGTCGTGCTAGGGCAACTGCCAGTGGGGTGACAGAGTCAGGGCCACTGCAAATGGGACTCTGGTACTTTCACTGTTGTGATCTGACTTGGAGACACATGGACCCAGACCCATAACCCTGGGAGCCATCAAGACCCTATTCGCTGAGTCCACAGGAAAAGCAGCCTCAGTTCCAGAATGCGCCTGAGCAGAGCAGACTTTCCAGGTCTGCACTTTTCCCACAGAAGGATAAGGACAAGGGCTAAGGAATAGAATTCATCAATTAAACACCCACTATGCCCTGCTCAGTGTCAGTGCCTGTCTTCCGTCATCCTCTCCTTAGATTTTCTTCCTTTTAAAATTGAAAGTAGTGTCTACTAGAACTTTTTGCCATTCAGAAGCGTATCCATGGCAAAACAAAAAATCACCACTGAAACTGCCCAGAAATAATCACTGTAGACAGCTTGGTGTATATATTTTTAGATGTGTGTGTGCATGTGTGTGTACAATTAGAATGCATTGTATATGCATATATTTAATTTATTTTCAGGTAATTAAATTAGTTTGTACAGACTCATTTTAATGCTGTCTTGTTTCATATCCATTCTCACTGGGCACTAACGTGTCTCTAGTTTATTGCTAATGTAAATAATGTAAAATAAACATTACTGTAGCTAAATCGATTTTTACTTGTGCTCTAGGATAATTCCTAGTCAAGGACTTGTTAGGTCCTTTTAAGGTTTTTGCTACATGCTGCCAATGCCACCAACATGCCCGACCATTCACCCACAGCTTTTCCAACACTTCTTGAACATTTACAATAAACTAACGGATTAGGTCATATGAACCCCTTTACAGGTGTAGAAATTGGGGCACAGAGATGTTGACTTATTCCCCTCTAAGACTAATAAGTTGACAGCAAGAAAGCCTCGGAATAACATTCTTTAAACACATTCTGCTTCAGAATTCCACAGGGCCGAGCTGGGAGCTGGGAGCTGGGACCTGCGATGACCTATGACCAGGCCTTTTGCCGAGAACAGACCCAGGCGGGGCACACAGACACCACATGCCTTACCTGAGATGCATCAGGCTGTTTGCTGTTTCTCTGTCTCTGTAGCAGCTCAGGGGCCTTGAAAGCAGCAGCCTCTACGTGAGATACATGGCCTTGGAAAGAAAGACTTCCAAACTCAGAGAGCAAGGTTGACCAGGGGCAGACCACATAGTTCGAGGAGCCTGAAACCAAGGCAGTGATGGGGTGTAGAGACGGAACCACCGTCTGGCTGGCCATCTGTGGGACTGTGCCCAGTGGAGACCTTGCAGTACCCACTTTGGGACAGACTGTGAGCTGACCCAGGACAAATATGAAATGAAACACATTCAACCATGATGTGTGCATGCACAGGAGCACATGTTACAAAAGGTGACAACGGCTGGGGCCAACACCTGTATCCAAACTCTTCAGTGGCCCAAGAGTCTCAAGGCAAAAGGTAGAGAAAGTTGGGTCCACCTGGAAATTGGCACAAGCTCGAACTCTTTGGAGTGAGACCAGGGACCCTGGCACCTGGTTTTCTGGGCATCAGAACCTCCAGGGTAGAGAAGAGGGAGTGAAGATGCATCATCAGGGAGATATGGGGCTGAAGATGCAGGTGCACAGCCTCCCTTCATTATCTATGTTGGCACACTTCACCCAGATGGCACATGTCTGATCTCACCTGTGGGGGTATCCACTGTAGCCTGGTCACCCCCAGACATGTGACTTCTGAGTTTACATCTCAGTGTGGGGCCCCAGTGTTTGTTCAAGTTGTCAGTTTAATGTTTCAGCTACAAATCCATCTTTCAGTACATGCTCAGTCCCTTAAGCATCTCACCTTTATGGAGAGCACTACATACAGCTTTCTCAGTAGCTGGAGAGACACTGCTGTTTCTTGGGGGTCAACATGTGGGTTTGGACACCTGGTGATGCTTTGTGCCAACATCCACCCGGGATGCCCAGTCCCTCGGCCACCTGTCAGCTCAGTCTTGCTGAGTGGTCACTCTGTCTACATTGATGCTGCAGGCTCCAGGCCTGCCACCTGCAACAGCTCTGGAGCTGTGGCTCACTGGCACCTGCCACTACTCAGATGGTCTATTGGTTATTGCCTGTGCCCTGCTGTCCGGTGACTGAAGGCCAACTGTGACCAGAGACATCAGCAAACTTCACTGTCATCATGGGCTACAGGTGCAGATCTGGATCCCAACCTGGGGAGGGGAGTTCCCTCCAAAGTTTGTCTGCCACTGGAATTGCCCTCAGCCTTAGGGGACTGTGTAGAGTTTTCTGTGTAAGAGAGTTACAGCCACTCTTATATTGGAATTTAATGATTCTTTATACTAAGCTTCCCTGTTTAGACCACAGAGCTGTGAGTTCTGTCCTTAATGGGACACAAGCTGGTGCAGCATCTTGCAGGGGACAGTGTGGGGGCAGCCCTGGCCCTCTGTCTCTGGTTATGTTCAGACTGCCCAAGTGCTGGAAGAGGCCATAGAGCTGCAGGCACTCTCCCCTTAGCCACCATGCCCAGGAAACTGCAATAACAGGCAGAAACAATGCCTTTCTTTCAACTCTGCCACAGGCCATGAGTCCAAGACAGGCTTGCCTTCCCAGTGCAGCTTCATGGTGGATGCCAATTGCCTACTCATTATAACACCTTGAGCTGATCTAGAAGCAGCACCCAGAAATGTATTTGTCTGGGAAGCTTCACATTCACCACGCCACACCCCACCCCCATGACTCAAATGTCCCAAACAGACTCTCTTACCCTCACAGAGGTCTTCCAGGAGTCGCTCAGCAGCCAGGGACAAAAGAGACCAGATTTCCACCTCTGACAGAGCTTCACCCTTGGCCTGCAGGGCGCTGGCTAGAGTCACAGAGGTTGGGCTCATGCCTGCAAAGACACACCTGTGGTAGAACCCCTGCACTTTCCCGAAACATGGCTGGGCCAGCACTTGCCGCTCTGGCCAAGTCCCGGTCCAGTCCCTCTAAAGCATAGAGAATCATGGGCACACAGGAGAAGCTAAACAGATGTTCATTAGAGGACTGGCTGGGCTGGCTAGTCGGTTCTCAGAAGATGAGTAAAAAAATAAATTCAAAAAAAACGGGTTAAGTGAATAAATAAATCAATAAACAAAGGAGCCATGAGAGTGGTGCCTCCCTTGGAGCTGGGTGTGCACTGTGGCAGAGAGCTACCTGTGCCCAGCTGTCGTCCATTGCCTGCTCCCCTCTCCATCTGGGAAAGTGAGTTCACAACTTTTTTTGCCTCTAATACATGATTCATGTCTTTTCTTCTCCAGCTGCCACATGCAAAGTTGGATCTGATTCCAGTAACGGATCTGTCTCTAACGGTGAACAACACCTGCCTGAAGAGGGAAAGTCACTAGAAGGAATAGTGAGGACTGTGATTTGAAAAGGTATAGACTCACAGGAAAGCAACAGAATGCTTTGCTGCAGGAGAGGGTGAGAAGTCTGGTCCCTCCTTTTCTTCTCCCTCTCTTCTTAGAAACACTCCTTTAAACCAAAGCTGACATTTAAATGCCTGTGCCCCTGATAAACTGCCATCCCCCAATCTCCAGCAAGGAGAGCCCCAGGTACAGTGGTAGCAGGAAGGGGCCAGGGAGGCTTTTCCTAATCCTTTAGGTCACGGATCTTTGTTTAGCCAGAGCTCACGGGTGGTGGGTATGCTGTGTTGGAGGAGGGGTGGGAAGCTCATTATGGCACCCCCATCCTTCCATCTAGCATGCTAATCCAAGCTCTCTGCTCACCAGCTGCTCAGCTCCCTACATATGCCTCTAAAATCAACCTCCTGTGGCCTTAGAAAAGCAGAAAAATTCCCAGGAGAAAGAGCCTTTCTCTTCTATCTTTCTCTGGGGGCCAGAAGGGCAGAGCTGCAGGACATGGGCAGGAAGCTTTAAGTGTAAGTAAGACGTTACTTATCACAATAAATCTGTGAAGAAGGGACTGTTGACCACTTTTGCAGACAGGAAAGCAGTCCAAGGAAACCTGGTAAAAAATGATGCAGTAGCAGCTGAAGTCCAGACCCTGTCTTTCTTCTCTTTTCTCTTCTCTTCTCATTTTGTTTTTTCAACTTTGTCTGAAACTTACGGACTGCGCACTCCCGTTTTGCTTTTTTCTAACTTTCTATATATTTTTAACATTTTCCTATATGTTTTTTTTTCTACACATTTCTACATGTTTTCATGTGTTTTTTCTAACTTCCTGTTTTTCTAACTCTGTAACCACACCAAAAGTCTGCTTTTTAATGAAAAAACAAAGGGACAAGTTTATGATTCTCAAATAGGAAATCTCTGAATCTAAAATAAAAAAAAAAGCTTACAAAAATATCAAATGTTGTTTTTAACCACTCTATGACTAAAAAAGAACGTATTAAAAGTCTTGCTAGGTTGGTGTGGCTAATTAAGACTATCATTTCTATATAGTAGGTCAATGGAGAAAGAACCGTCTTTGCAAGAATTAGTGAAAATACACCTTACACAATGGATTGTAGATATAATGTAAACCACAAAACTGTGTTTGTTTGTTTGTTTGTTTGTTTTAAGGGACTAAATATCCTCTGGCCAGTGTGGCTTAGTTGGTTGGAATGTCATCCTGTAGACCAAAAGGTTGCAGGTTACATTCCCATTCAGGGCACATACCCAGGTTGCAGGTTAGATTCCCATTCAGGGCACATACCCAGGTTGCAGGTTCGATCCCTGGTTGGGGCACATACGAGAAGGCAACCAGTTAATGTTTGTCTCTCATATCGATGTTTCACTCTCCCTTTATCGCTCTCTAAAAGCATGGAAAAATTCCCCCAGGTGAGGATTTAAAACAATAGAAAAAAAATTCAGGGTCTAGGACTAGGCAAAGTACTCTTAGGCAACACCAAAACCACAACCATAGGAAAAATGGAAAAATTGGACCTCATCAAAACTAAAAACCTTTGCTCTGAAAAAGACACTGTTAAGAGGATGAAAAGGCAAACTATAGACTTGGAGAAAATATTTGGAAACCACATATCTGACAAAGTCCACATATATAGAATAGATTTAAAAAACACGTGAAACTCATCAATAAGATAACATACAATCCAACTAGAAAATGGGCAAAAGGCATGAAGAAACATTTCATCAAAGAGAATTTACAAATGATAAGGAAGTTGAACATAATTAGTAATTAGAGAAATACAAATAAAAATTATGATAGGATGCTACTAAACACCATCAGAATGACTAAAGTAAAAAACTGTGACAACACCAAATGCTGGTGAGAATGTAGAGAAACTAGATCACTCACACACTGCTCATGAGAATGTGCAATGGCACAACTACCCTGTAAAGTATTTTGGCAATTTCTTATAAAAGTGAACATGCAATTCCCATTCAACCAAGCAATCACAGCTTTGTGTATTTACCCTAAAGAAATAGAAATTTATGTTTACACAAATACCTGCACATGAATGTTTGTAGTAGCTCTATTTGTAATAGCCAAAAACTGGAAACACAGATGATCTTCAATAGTTGAATGATTAAGCAAACCATGGTACACTAAAATACTATTAAGCAATTAAAAAGAATGAACTATAGCCCTTACTGGCGTGGCTCGGTTGGTTGAGTGTCATCCTGCAAAGTGAAAGATCGCCAGTTTGATTCCTGGTCAGGGCACATGACTGTGTTCAGTCCCTAGTCATGGCATGTATGAGAGGCAACCCATCAATGTTTCTCTCTCACATCAGTGTTTATCTCCCTCTCTTTATCCCTCCCTGACCCCTCTATAAAATTAAATAAATACGTAAAATCAAAGAAAATAGAAAGAATGACTTCCAGCCAAGATGAAGGCACAGGTAGATATGCTTTGCTTCCTCGTACAACCAAAAGAAGGGTAACAATCAATTTAAAAACAAAAAGCAACCAGAACTGCCAGAAAATCTAACTGTATGGAAGTCTAACAACCAAGGAGTTAAAGAAGAAACATTCATCCAGACTGGTAGGAGGGGCGGAGAGGGACACTTGGGGTGGACAGGACCTGTGTGGCAAGGCGGCAGCTGGAGGACCGGGTGGTCCCACATTTACATGAAGATAAACCAGGAGGGACAAATAGGGAAAGAGACAGACCACACAAAACAGGGTTCCAGCCCAGAGAAATAAAACCTCAAAACCTGTAGCTATAAAAACCGATAGTGAGTCTCACAGAGAGTGTGTTGGAGGGAATCATGGGGTCCTGGAATGTACACAAACCCATCCACCTGGGAATCAGCATCAGAAGGGCCCAATTCCCTTGTGGGTAGCAGGGGAAATAACTGAAGCAGGGTGAGAGCTGAGCAAGTGGCATTGTTCCCTCTCTGATGCCTCCCCCACATACAGCACCACAACATAGCAAAGTAGGTTGTCCCATCCTGGTGTATACCTAAGGCTCTGCCCCTTACAACATAACAAGTATACCTAGACAAAAAAATATGGCCCAAGTGAAAAAAAACAGATCAAAACTCCAGAAAAAGAGCTAAGCTATGAGTAGATAGCCAACCTAGCAGATGCAGAGTTCAAAACACTGGTAATCAAGATGCTCACAGAAATGACTGAGTACAGATGCAAAATAAAGGAAAAAGTGAAGGCTATGTAAAATGAAATAAAGGAAAATATACATGGAATCAACAGTGAAGGGAAGGAAACCAGGACTCAAATCAATGATTCAGAACAGAAGGGAGAATTAAACATTCAACTGGAACGGAATGAAGAAATAAGAATTCAAAAAAATGAGGAAAAACTTAGGAACATCCAGGACAACTTTAAGTGTTCTAACATCTGAATCATAGGGGTGCCAGATGAAGAAGAGGAAGAGCAAGAAATTGAAAACTTTTTTTTTTTTTTTGGTCACTTCTGTGGCTTAAATACATCATTTTATTTCCTGTTCTTTTTAAAAATTTTACATATTTTATTTTACTTTTTTATTATTGTTTACAGTTGTCTCAAGAAACAACTTGAGACATGTATACCTATAAAGGTGTATGTGTTTCTTGATGACCCTTCCCCTTTTCTCCCCCATTATCCCCTCCCCTCTCCCCTCTGGTTACTGTCAGTTTGTTCTTTTCAATTGTTGTTCAAGTACAGTTGTCAAGTACATTTTCACCCCACCATGGCCTCCCACCCCACCAATCCCTGCCTCTCACCCTCAAAACTGCCCTCTTTGGCTTTGCTCCATGTGTCCTTTATACATGTTCTTTGATGACCCTTCCCCTTTTCACCCATTATTTCTTCCTTTCTCCCCTCTGGTTTTTGTCAGTTTGTTCTTTATTTCAATGTCTCTGGTTATATTTTGATTGCTTGTTTGTTTTGTTGATTAGGTTCCACTTATAGGTGAGATTATATGGTATTTGTCTTTCACTGTCTGGCTTATTTCACTTAGCATAGTGCTCTCCACTTTCATCCATGATGTTGCAAAGGGCAGGAGCATCTTTCTTCCTGCTGTGTAGTATTCCATTGTGTAAATGTACCATAGTTTTTTGATCCACTCATTTACTGATGGTTACTTCAGTTGCTTCCAATACTTGGCTATTGTAAATTATGCTGCTATGAACATTGGGGTGCATAGGTGCTTTTGAACTTGTGTTTCAGGATTCTTAGGGTATATTCCCAGCAGTGGAATTGCCAGGTCAAAAGGCAGTTCCATCTTTAGTTTTCTGAGGAAATTCCATACTGTTTTCCACAGTGGCTACACCAGTCTGCATTCCTACTGTGGATGGCCCATCCCGCAGAGGTCTCCCTGATGCTGTGGATGAGAATAAGTCATCCCAGATACAATCTTGTTGTTCCAGGGGGAAAGGGGGTGGCGTTCCCTCTAGTGGGGAACGTCCCAAGCCCTTCTCCAAAATGGCTTTTATTAGGATTGGAATGTGCAGGGGTATACAGTATGCATGCCTAGCTCATCAATCAATGTCCATAGGTATTATCTATAGATAACAATTGAAGGAACACTGAGATCTGCCTCAGGATCTGTGAGACATGTTGTTGCCGGATGGTTGTAAAGGCTTATTTCATGAGCAAGTAGTTCACTCCTTATGCTTTGAAATTAATCATCTGGTTTATATCAACCAGGCCATGGCAAAGCAGAGCAAGCTTCAAAGGATACAATGTATTTATCAGGCCTGATTTTCCCAAGGGAACCTTTGGTGTTAGTGGCGGGCCATGCCTGCCACCTGCTTTCCTGGCTTTCCAGTGAAATTTACTGGCCTCTTTCAAGGCCTGCTCCCACAGGGCTACAGTCTCCAAAACCACTCAGAGTGGCCCCCAACCGGTACCAAGACTGTACTAGGGTTCCCTTTTCTCCACAACCTTGCCAGCACTTGTTGTTTGTTGACTTGAGAAACTGAAAACTTATTTGAAAAAATGATGAAGGAAAACATCCCCAATCTAGTAAAGGAAATAGACATGCAAGTCCAAGAAGCTCAGAGAGTCCCAAAGAAGTTGAACCCAAAAAAGCACAAACCAAGGCACATCATAATTACATTACCCAAGATGAAAGATAAAGAGAGAATCTTAAAAGCAGCAAGAGAAAAGGAGACAGTAACCTACAAAGGAGTGCTCATCAGACTGTCAGCTGATTTCTCAAAAGAAACCTTGCAGGCAAGAAGGGGCTGGCAAGAAGTATTCAAAGTCATGAAAGGCAAGGACCTACATCCAAGATTACTCTATCCAACAAAGCTATCATTTAGGAGAGCAGATAAAGTGCTTCCCAGATAAGGTCAAGTTCAAGGAGTTCATCATCACCAAGCCCTTAT
>VMDR010007541.1:0-40116 GCA_007922815.1 Macrotus californicus
GGCAAAGGCAGTCTATTCAATAAATGGTATTGGGAAAATTGGACAAATACATACATGCAAATAATGAAAACTAGAGTACTTCTTCATACTATATACAAGAATAAACTCAAAATAGATTAAAGACTTACTGTAAGACTTGTAAAACTCATAGAAGAAAACATAAGATGTAAAACCTCTGACATTTCTCTTAGCAATATTTTTTCTGATATCTCCTTGGGCAAGGGAAACAAAAGAAGGAAATAAACAAGTGGAACTACATCAAAATAAAAAGTTTTTGCACAGCAAAGGAAACTATCAGTAAAATGAAAAGACAACCTACCCATTCAGAGAAGATACTCGATAATATATTCAATAAGGTCTTAATATATTCAATAAGGGCTTAATATCCAAAATGTATAAAGTACTCATACAAACAATACCAAAAACACAAACAATCCAATTAAAAAATGGGCAGAGGACCTTCACAAACACTTTCCCAAAGAGAATATGCAAATGACCAATGGATATATGAAAAGATGTTCAATGCCACTAATCACCAGAGAAATGCAAATTAAAACCACAATGAGATATTTTCTCATACTTGTCAGAAAGGCTATCATCATCAGTCAAGATGGAGGCATAGGTAAACATGCTTCACCTCCTCGCATGACCACAGAAAGAATTACAACTAGACCTCAAAACAAATAATACCCAGAATCATCAAAAAATTAGCTGTATGGAAGTGTGACAACCAAGGATTTAAAGAAGCCACATTTATCCAGATGAGTAGGAGGGACAGAGATGAAGAGATGGATGGAGAAGTGCAGAGATGTGGTGTGGTGCAGAGACAGCAGCAGCAAAATGGGCAGTCCCATGTTCATGTGTGGTGGGTAAAAATGGGAGGGGTACCTTGAGAGTGAGTGATCCCAGCTGCAGACCAGACCATACAGCCCAGGATTCCAGCACCAGGAAGATAAATCCCCATAATATCTGGCTGTAAAAACCAGTGGGGGTTGGGACAATGGAAGAAACTGCCAGATTTTCAGAAGATGCCACTTAAAGGGCCCACATGGACTTAAAACATACACAGACTTACCCCCTCTGGGATTCAGCACCAGGGCAACAGCTGGAAGGGCACCCGTTGCACAAGGTGAGTGCCGGGCAAACCTCCAGAAGCCAGGCAGTGATACTGTTCCCTCTGAGTGCCCTACCCCCACAGAGAACCACAAAGTGGTAAAGCCGGTTGCCCTGCCCTGGCAATTACCTAAGGCTCCACCCCACACAGGTTAAAGGTGCCTTTTCTACAATGGGCCATGCTCCTAAGACAGGGAGTCAAAGCAGCTCTACCTAATACACAGAAGCAAATACAGGGAGGCTGCCAAATTGAGGAGACAAAGAAATAGGACCCAAATGAAATAACAGAACAAAACCCCAGGAAAGGAACTAAATGAAACAGAGATAATCAGCCTATCAGCTATAGAGATCAAAACACTGGTGATCAAGGTGCTCAAAGAATTCATTGCAACACAATGGAATTCTACACATCAGAGAGAAAGAAGGAGATCCTACCCTTTGCAACAGCATGAATGGAACTAGAGAGCATTATGCTAAGTGAAATAAGCCAGGCGGTGAGGGACAAATACCATATAATCTCACCTTTAACTGAAACATAATCAACAAAAGAAAACAGCAAACAAAATACAACCAGAGACATTGAAATTAAGAACAATCTAACAATGGCCAGAGAGGAAGGGGGAGGGAACAGTGGAGGGAAGGGTTTACACGAAATACTATAAAGGACACATGGACATAACCAATGGGGAGGGTGGGAGCAAGGGAGGGAGGTGGGATTGGTTGGGGTCGGGGGGAGTGGAGGGGGAAAATGCAGACAAATGTAAATGAACAACAATAAAGTAATAAATTTTTAAAAATTACAAAAAAAGAGAAATCATTGCAACAAAATAAAAGAGACCCAGGAAGAAATGAAGGTTACACTAAGTGAAATAAGGAAAAATCTACAGGGAACCAACAGTGGAAGGAATAAAGCCAGGATTCAAATTTATGATATGGAGCATGAGGAAGAAATAAGCATTCAATCAGAACAGCAAGAAGAAAAAAGAATGTAGAAAAATGAGGATACTATAAAATACCTCTGGGACATCTGCAAACATACCAACATCCAAATCAGAGGGATGCCAGAAGGAGAAGAGTAAGAGCAAGAAACTGAACACTTATTGGAAAAAAAAATGAAAGAAAACTCCCCTAATTTAGGAAGGAAATAGATATACAAGTCCAGGAAGCACAGAGAGTCCCAAACAAGTTGGATCCAAAGAGGACCACACCAAGACACATCATAATTAAAATGCCAAAGATTAAAGACAAAGAGAGAATCTTAAAAGAAGCAAGAGAAAAGCAGAGAGTTACCTACAAATGAGTTCCCATAAGACTGTCAGCTGATCTCTCAAAAGATACTTTGCAGGCAAGAAGGGACTGGCAAGAAGTATTCATGGCTTCTTTTTTAAAATATTTTATTTATTTATTAATTTATTTTTAGAGAGGGGATGGGAGGTAGAAAGAGAGATGGAGAAATGTCAATGTGTGGCTCCCTCTCACACACCCCGAACCAGGGACCTGGCCCACAACTCAGGCATGTGCTCTGACTGGGAATTGAACCAGTGACCCTGTGGTTCCCAGTCTTGCGCTCAATCCACTGAGCCACACCAGCCAGGGCAAGAAGTATTCAAAGTGATGAAGAAGGAAGGACCTACAACCTAGATGACTCTATCCAGCAAAGCTATCATTTAGAATGAAAGGGCAGATAAAGTATTTCCTAGACAAGGTAATGATAAAGTAGTTCATCACCACCAAGCCATTATTATATGAAATGTTAAAGGGATTTATTTTTTAAAAGATAAAAACTATAAATATTAAAATGGCAACAAATTTATAACTATCAACAACTGAATCTAAAAAATAACAAATTATGCAAATAATAAGAACAGGAACAGAATCATAGATATGGAGATCATTTTGGAAGATAAGCATTGAAAGAGGGAAGGGAGATGATGGGGGAAAATGTACAGAGAATAAGAAGCATAAATGGTAGGTACAAAATAGGGGGATGTTAAGAACAGTATAGGAAATGGAGAAGCCAAAGAACTTAAATGCATGACCCATGGACATGAACTAAAGGGGGTTGCTGGAGGTAATGGGGGTACTGGGCAGAGGGTGGGTGGCAAAGGGGGAAAATTGGGATGACTTTCATTGCATAATCAATAAAATATATTTTTTAAAATTTAAAAAATAGGATGAATGAACATCCTCAGGTGAATATTAAAAAGTTTAGAATGGCTATCACCAATAAATCAACAAACAACAAGTGTTGGCAAGGTTCTAGACAAGAGGGAACCCTCATGTGCTGTTGCTGATAATGCAGATTGGTATAGCCACTGTGGAAAAGAGAATGGAGGTGCCTCAAAAATTAAAAATGAAACTGCCTTATGACCCAGTGATTCCATTCTGGGTGTATATCTAAAGAAATCAAAAACACTAATTTGAAAGGATATATGCACCCCTGTGTTCACTGCAGTGTTATTTATAATAGTCAAGATCTGGAAGCAAGCCAAGTGCTGGTCAACAGATGAGTGGATAAAGAAGTTGTGTTGTGGTACATATATACAATGGAATATTAACTGGCCATGTAAAAAATGAAATCATACCATTTGTGACAACATGGATGAACCTAGAAAGTAGAAGCTAAGTAAAATGAGTCAATTAAAGACAAATACTATGTTATTTTACTTGTATGTGAAATCTAAAGAGCAAAATAAATGAACAAACAAAATAGAAACAGACTCATAGATACAGAGAACAGACTGATGGTAGCCAGAGTGGAGAGGTGTTGGGGAACAGGAAAAATGTGAAGGGATTAAGAAGTACACATTCACTTCCTTCCCACTTCACCCTCTTTCCAGGAATGCCTTCTCTGACCTCCCCTTTCACATCGAACCTTCATTAAAGAGAATTTCCTGATTTCACTGCAAAAAAAAAAATACACATTGGTAGTTAAAAAATAGCCATGGGATGTAAAGTAGGGAATATAGTCAGTAATACTGTAACATACATGTATGGCACCAGGTGGATCCTGGGAATATTGCAGGAATGCTTTGTAAAATATATCATTGTATAATCACTAAGCTGTACACCTAAAACATACACAAAATAATATTGAATGTAAACTCTAGATGAAATATAAAGTTTTTACATGCAAAGAAAGAGAAAGGAAAATACCCCCAAATGCAATAGCAACAATGAGTTTCAGATGGAAAAAAAATGAGGAAAAAAAGGGGTTACACATGGCCCATTGAAATGCACAATATAAGGCAATTTAGAGAGCTAAATCAGATCAACTTCATGAAACTGCAAGGGTGAAGGAGTGATCTTTGATAAATCTAGTTATTACTAAACCAGGCAATGTACTCAGCATGTATCTAGCTTAGCTCTCCTAATGCTGGTGACATGGGAGACGACAAGAAAATGTATTCTGTGAGATTGTTTATTTGAAGTTTTTCTTGGTTTTTCTTTTTAGATAGACCTGTATTACTATAAATTTCCCTCTTAGGACTGCTTTTGCTGGGTCCCCTTGATTTGGAGTCGTGTTTTCATTTTCATTTATGTCAAGATATGTTTTAACGTCTTCCTTAATCTTGTTGTTAACCCATTCATTATTTAGTAGCATGTTACTTAGACTCCATGTGCTTGTGTGTTTTTTAGTTTCTTTTCTTGTAAATGATTTCTGGTTTCATACCATTGTGGCCAGAGAAGATGCTTGATATCATTTCAATCTTCTTAATTTTATTGAGACTTGTTTTGTGTCCTCACTTGTTATCTAGCCTAGAAAATGTTCCATGTGCAACTTGAAAAGAATGTACATTCTTCTGCTTTGGGATGGAATTCTTTAGAAATATCAGTCAAATTTATCTAGTCTAGGGTGTCATTTAAGGCCACTATTTCCTTGTTGATTTCCTATCTGGAAAATCTATCTATTGATATCAATGAGGTGTTAAAGTCCCCTGCTATGAGTTTATTACTGCCTGTCTCTCCCATTATGTCCAACAAAATTTGCTTTCTATATGTAGGTGCTTCTATGCTGGATGCATAATTGTTTACAAGGGTAATATCCTCTTGTTGGTTTGATCCCTCTATCTTTATTAAATGTCCTTTGTGTCTTATTATGGCCTTTGTTCTAAATTCTATCATGTCTGATATAAGTGTTGTTACCCAGCTTCTTTTTTGTTTCGATTTACATAAAATACTTTTCCATCTCTTTATTTTCAGTTTGTGTCCTTCAGTGTGAAGTGGGTTACTTTTAGACAGCAGTTGTATTGATCTCATTCTCTTACCCATTCAGCTACTCTATGTCTTTAATTAGAATATTTACATCCATTTACATTTAAAGTGATTACTTAATAGGAACACAGTTATCACTATTTTATTATTCATATTTATGTTCTTTTTTGTTCTTCTGCTACTTCTTAAAGTCCCTTTAACATTTCTAGAATACTGGTTTAGGGATGATAAACTCCTTTAGCTTTTTCTTCTCTTGGGAGCTCATTATTCCTCCTTCAATTTTAAATTATAGCCTTGCAGTTCAGGTAGTCTTGGTTGTAGGTCCTTGGTTTTCAACACTTTAAGTATTTTGTGCCAATCCCTTCTGGCCTGAAAAGTTTCTGTTGAGAAATCAGCTGACAGTCTTATGGGAGATCCCATATAAGTAATTTTCTCTTGCTGCTTTTAAGATACTCTCTTTGGAATATCATCTGGAGTTCTAGCTAAGATGGAGGCATAGATAGAAATGCTTCACTTCCTCACACAACCAAAAGAAGGATAATAACCAATTTAAAAACAATAAACAACCAGAACTTCCAGAATAGCAAACTGCATGGAACTTTGACAACCAAGGAGTTAAAGACACATTCATCCAGACCAGTAGGAGGGTGCAGAGGCAGCTAGCTGGGCAGGTGGAAAGGACTCATGGAAAGGGCAGCAGTCCATGCAGGTGAGGAGGGGCTGGCTCACTGTGAAACTAAAGACTCAAAATCTCTAGTGGTAAAATACTGTGGGGGTTGTAAAGGCATGAGAAACTCCCAGGCTCACAGGAGAGTTAATTGGAAAGTGGGGCTAGAGAGGAGCGAGCCAGCAGCATTGTTCCCTCTCTGACCCCTCCCCCACAGACAGTGCCACAATGCAGCAAAGAGGGTTGCCCTGCCCTGGCCAATACCTAAGGCTCCACCCCTTACAACTTAATAGGTTTGCTGAGACAAGGAAATACGGTCCAAATGAAATAACAGATCAAAACTCCAGAAAAAGACTAAGTGACAAGGAGACAGACAATATCAGATACAAAGTTCAAAACACTGGTAATCAGGATGCTCACAGAATTGAATGAGCTCAGTCACAAAATGAAGGAAGAAATGAAGTCTACCCAAAGTGAAATAAAGCAAAATATACAGGAGCCAACAGTGAAGGGAAGAAAACCAGGACTCAAATCAACGATTTTGAACAAAAGGAAGAAATAAATATCCAACCAGAACAGAATGAAGAAACAAGAATCTTAAAAAATGAGGAGAGGCTTAGTAACCTCTTTAAAGACAACTTTAAGCACTCCAACATCCAAATCATAGGGCTTCCAAAAGGAGAAAAAGAAGAACAAGAAATTGAAAATTTATTTGAAAAAATAATGAAGGAAAACTTCCCCAATCTGGCAAAGGAAATAGACTTCCAGGGAGTCCAGGAAGGTCAGAGAGTCCCAAAGAAATTTGACTCAAGGAAGCACACACCAAGGTACATCATATTTACATTATCTAAGATTAAAGATAAGGAGAGAATCTTAAAAGCACCAAGAGGAAAGGAGACAGTTACCTACAAAGGAGTTCCCATTAGACTATCAGCTGATTTCTCAAAAGAAACCTTGCAGGCAAGAAGGGGCTGGAAAGAAGTATTCAAAGTCATTAAAGGCAAGGACCTACTTCCAAGATGACTCTACCCAACAAAGCTATCATTTAGAATGAGAAGGCAGATAAAGTGCTTCCAAGATAAGATCAAATTAAAGGAATTCATCATCACCAAATCCTTATTATATGAAATGTTAAAGGGACTTATCTAAGAAATAGAAGAAGATCAGAAACTATGAACAATAAAATGACAACTCATAACTATCAACAACTTAACCTAAAAATTAAAATCAAACTAAGCAAACAACTAGAACAGAAACAGATTCACAGAAATGAAGATCACATGGAGGATTATCAATGGGGAGGGGAAGAATGGGGGGGAAATGTACAGGGAATAAGAAGCATTCTTAATAGGCATAAGATAGACAGGGGTAGGTTAAGAATAGTATAGGAAATAGAGAAGCCAAAGATCTTACATGTACAACCCATGGAGGGTAGGAATGCTGGAGGGTGAGGGGGTGCAGGGTGCAGGGAGGAGAAAGGGGAGAAAGTTGGGGCAACTATAATAGCATAATCAATAAAATATACTTAAAAAAAGATGTTCTCTGTCTTTAACCTCTGTCCTTTTAATTATGATGTGTGTTGGGGTGGGCTTCTTTGGGTTCATCTTGTTTAGGGCTCTGCACTTCATGGACTTGTATGTCTATTTCTTTCACCAGGTTAGGGAAGTCTTCAGCCATCATTTCTTCAAACAGGTTTTCAATCCTTTGTTCTCTCTTCTCCCTCTGGTACCCCTATGACACGATGTTTCACTTGATGTTTTCCTAGAGGTCCTTTAAACTATTCTCATTTTTTTATTCTTTTTTTTTCTTTTTGCTGTTCCAATTAAGTATTGTGTACTATCTTGTCTGTCAATTTGAATCAATCCTCTGTTTCATCTCATCTGCTATTGATTCCTTCTAGTGTATTCTACATTTCAGTTATTGTATTCTTCATTTCTGATTGGTTCTTTTTCATTGTTTCTATGTCCTATTTTTATTTTTAGTATCTTTTTGTTGAAGTTCTCACTAAATTTCTTGAGCATCCTTATAACTGCTATTTTTGAACTTTGTATCTGGTAGATTGCTTGCCTATATTTTGTTTAATTTTTTCTGGAGTTTTCTTGTGTTCTTTCATTTGAGATATGTTTCTTTGTTTCCTTATTTTGGCTGCCTCCATGTGTTTGCTTCTCTGTGTATTAGATCGGTCTGCTGCATCTTCCAGTCTTCACCAGGTGGCCTTATGTAGCATGTGACCTATGGGCCCAGTGGTACAGTTTCCCTGATTATTTGACCTGTGTGCTCCAAGAGTGTCCTTTCTGTGGGTGGTGTGTGCCCTCCTGTTGTAGTTGAGCCTTAATTGCTGTTGTCACATCAGTGGGTAGAATTGACCTTCAGGCTGAGTGGCTATAAGTCTTGGCCACAATCACAGTGTACAAGCTGCTGTACTGGACTAACCACCATGGAGTGGGATTTGCCCCAGAGGGCTTTGGTGTCTGCTAAGACCACCCTTTGGGTATGCCACTTGAAGATCTAATCTGGTGGTGCTTGTTTTGGTCTGAAGTGACCACTGGGTATGTTGGTTCTTGGTCCTCTTGAGAGGGGCTCTGATGCAGGCCAAGGTCAGCTGCTGCCTGTGACTGCCCAAGGCTACCTGGTAAAAGTAATCCTTGCTTGGAAACTGCCTGTTCTGGGCCTAAATGTCTATGGAAGATTTTACACTGTGAACTAAGGCCATTTGCCAGCAGTACTGGGCCTGGGAACACTCAGCAGAAGGCACAGAGCACTCTGAGGCCTGCCACCACCTGCCAGCTGCCCATAAGCCTCAGCCCCTCAAAGAGCCTCACACTATATGCAAATTCGGTGAGGCAGGGTCTCATGAAGTCGCTGAAATAGGGAAAATGTTCATCAGGTCAATGCAGGTTCAGACTTGGCTCCAGTGCCAAATCTGGGGCCACTTAGCAAAGGCACAGGGTATATATAGTGAGGCCATCTGCTGCCTGCCTGTAGACCTTTGGAAGTTTCTAAGAAAGACCATAGCTAAGCTTAGATCAGATTCCTGCTGCTAAAAGAGCCTCTGGCAGTATCAGAGCTTGGTTGGGGTGGGTCCTCAAGGGGCTCTCAGGGTGGGGTAAGTGGTGTTCACCAGGCTAATGCAGATTCAGATTTGGCAATGCAGTAGAAGGGCTCAATATAGGAAAAATGGTGCCTGCCCACCAGATGGGTTGGAAAAAAGCTCAATACAAGAACAATAGCTACTGTCCCTCCAGTTCTCGCTCTGAAGCTATGTAACTCAGTTTCTCCCTGTATGTCTCTGGCAACCTCTAAGCTGTTGTCCCTTCACCCAACCCACGGTGAGTGATTGTGCAAGAGTGAGTCTGTGTGTGGGCCCTTTAAAAGGATGCCTAGGTTTCCAGCAGCCTTTCATCTCACCCAGACTAACAGAATCCCCACTAATTTTCACAGCCAGATGTTGTGGGGTCTTCTCTTCCCAGCACTGGTGAGCCTGATATGGATCTGGGATCTCTTGCTCCCAGAGAGGGGGGAGCTGAGCTGCAGCTGAGATATTTCTCCTGATCCTCAGCTGCCACACATGACTGTGGGGCCAGCCCATTTGTGGGCTCCTCCCCTCCCACCAGTCATTACACGGTATATCCATAGTTATAGAACTTCTGTACAGCCAGTCTTCAGATGGATCTCCAGGCTGATTGTTCTATCATTTAGTTGTAATTTTGACAGGGTCATGGGAGGAAGCAACCACAGCATTTACCTCCCCCATCATTTTGACCCCACTACTTCTGAATTTGGTTCAAAACCAGGAAAGCTTGATATTTGTAGTCATGTCCTTCAGGAGAAGCATGTAAATTGTTAGAGCAGGTTCTCTAGAACAGTGATGTTCAGTGAATGTGAAAGTTTGGCATAGCAATGCTGAGCTGTCTAGACCTCTTTCTGGGCAAGGCCTCTTTCTCTGCAGCAGCATCACCAAAGCTGCCTACCCCTACCACCAACTCTGAGGACTCTAGGGTCAGGAGAGGCTACAGACAGATATGCTGTGTCTGTGCCTGCCTTGTGTGAGAAACTCACTCCTGACAATATTATTTCTTTGTCCAAGTTGGAAACACATTTGAACCTTGAAGTATGTGTGGTGGTGCTTTATTCCTGCCCCTGAAAATCCACAGAAAAGGCTAAAATGTAGCCGCTAAACACTGGTGTGTGTTACAGCACGCATTGCATGGTCTAGACCTGACCTCCTTGTTCCTGGTCACACGATGCCTACCCTGAAAAATAAATAAATTATAAAGACATTGGGAAGTCTTATGCTCTAGGACATTAAATCATCCAAATTTATGTGAGAAACTTCAATGGCTCCGAAACCTTAGAAGTTTACTGAAGACAAATGGAATGAATGAAACTCTTCTGTTTATCACACAACAAAACAAACACCAAAAAGAGAAAGTGATTTAAAAACAAAACTAATCAGATTATGGGCAATCATCTGAACACTAGATGGCCACTAAAATTCCCTCCTCCCTCAAGAAACCACTTCCACTTTTGTCTAATTTGACACCAGCTATTGCTCAAAAGGACTGCATCATTCAGGATGGAAAGAGACATGACTTGGAGTAGTGAACATACAATATAATATAAAGATGGTGTATTATAAACTTGTATACCTGAAACCTATATAATTGTATTAACTAATGTAATCCCAATAAATTCAATTCAAAATTGTCATTCCTCACATAAAAAATAGAGCAATTACAACAATATTCTATAATAACAAAAAAAAAAAACAAAGATTGTTTAGAACAGATATTTTCAAAAGAGAAGCAACCCAATACCAGTTCTCCTTATGATCTCTGTGTCTCAGAATGTCTGTTCCCTGTAATTTCTAGATGGCTCTTTTCTCCTCCTGTTAGGAGGGGGGAAAGGGATGGCTGTCCTTAATTGTTGCTTTGTTTGATTTATTAAATTCAGAGTCATTATCTAAAATGGGGGTAATCTCATTAGAACTTAGACTGTTCTATTATTTCTTGGGATGGGGTTAATTTCATATTTGCAGAGTCATAAACTAAAGAATTCAAAATCCAATTACAAAGGCTTAATTTCATGGCAACTAAAAAGAAGCATTTCTATCATAAAGGAAAATAAATACTGTGCTACTTCAGGAAACAATTTGTCAGGAACTGGGGGCCTAGGAGAAGGGTCTCCATTACTGTCATTCAACTTAGTGTGATAATGCATCACCAAGGCTGGTGAGTCTGTGGAAGGGAGTAAATTTAATCAGCTAAAGTCAAAGTAATCAGGCTAGGGTTGACACATTTCAAGAAAGGTCAGCATTAAGCCCATTTTCTTCTCCTTAACTCAGTTACCATGTCATCGTCTCTGAGTTAGTATTCCTCCAGCTTGAATCTATAAAATGGATGTCTGCTGCAACGCACTAACTATGTTAAGACTAACAGGATTTATTTCACATTCTATTATTTGTTATTCCTCATAATTTTCCATGTGTCATGCTGGAAGACCGGTGGGGTAATATGATTAAGCTCAGAGTTGAATAGCTAAGTGTATATTAGCAAATCAATCTGAATTTGTGCATAACCCAATCATGGTCCCACCTGCTATGGAGAGGAAATTCATTTGCTTACGTTCCTCTTCAACTCAGTTATCATTTGCCAGAATTAGGTGGTGAAGTCACATGTGCTTCTGTATCGGTATGGAAGCAACTGCCCTAAGTCGGGTGTTTCTGGCTGATTCTGCCTCAGGGAAGGGAGGTGAGGATGACACCATGATGTGAATGCACTTCAGAGATGGCAAACCTTTGTGGGTGTCAGGAAGAACTGCCTTTGAGTTCCCCCTACTTCATGGCTTCCCCCTCCTTCTACATCTGACCCGTTTTGCAGGCAAAGTGCCTCAGGCAGCACCCACTCACAACTTCTAAAAAGGGAGTCCAGCCAGAAAGAGCTAATTTTATATCTTTCTTTCTAAAGTTCCAAGGGGTTCCCAAGATGATTGAGAAGAAACATAAATCCCACATCAAATTTCAGCACATGTTGGATAGGTGCTCACATGATTCAGTGGTGGCCGAATCTGGAAAAGACTCTCGGGCCCCACCCCTCCCCACCGTGCACTGGAACAGCAATGTGTCGACAGCCCTGGCCCTGGCAGAGCAATAGGAGCTCCAGGCGCCCTCCTGACTGCCCAGGGAGAAGTTAGCACATTGAGCCCAGGGTTTGACTTGTTAAATAAGCTTACATAGTATTTATCCCTGACGTGCTCTCTTGATAGCGTGATTCTGAAACGATATTGAATCTGTAAAACACCATAATGGCTTTACATTGCTAATTTTAGAAATTCATACTATTACCCAAGGGCCAGCACTCCAATAAGGTGCCTCTGGGCTATAGAGTAAATAAGATGAACTTTTCCATGAGCAAAAAAGAGCTCTCTTTTCTACAATGAACACAGAAACACTCATAATCTCCAAGTGAAGTAAAACCAAAACATTCTTCTCTGTAGGTCTGTTTGACTTTCCATATGAGAAACAAATGGAGATTCCAGTTACTCACCCAGTAGAAAACCAAAGTCCTGACTACTTAGGCCCATGCCTTCCCTGGTCCTTATCACAATAAAGGGCATGCAAATCAAGCAGAACATGGACATATAGAAAAAAAATGCAGCAAACTGTATGGTGAAGAGGAAAGATCACTAGATTTTAAGTCACTAGTCTTAGGTTCAAATTCAACTTCACCATTCAGTAACAGAAACTCTTAGACATGTCTCTGCTGGAATATTAAGACTGGACCAAATGAAGCTAAGGTCCTTCCCAGCTGCAAATTGTCACTAATTCTTGATATTTTTCTCTCTTACCCTCTCCATTACATGTTCCCTTCAGTGCCTTCACTCGACATAATCATGAGACTGCACTGTCTTTCCAACTGCATTAACTCTCCTTTTTTGTCCATATAAATCACCGTCAATGATTTTTTTTGCCCTCTAATTAAGTTATTCTTTTGGTTCTTGTCATCTGTAAAATTCGTGATAGTTATGGGCATAATGTCACTTTCAGATGCACCTCTCAAGATGCTTTGGCCACGCCTACCACCCGCAGGCTTAGACCGCATGGTGACAGTGACACGGCTACTTCAGTGTGTGACATGGGCTCTATAGAGAGATAAGTAGGCAAAGTACACCAAACACTATGCTCTCACTGTTTTTGTAAATGGTCATTGATAAGTAAGGCTGATGGTTTAAGTTTGGAAGTCAGAGCAACTTTGTGTTTTCTTTAGTTCTCCAGTGTGTGTGTTACCAACACAAAAGCATGTGTTTTACACGGGACTGTGCTGCACATATTCGTGAGGGGTCCTGAGCTCAGCTACCTGAGGGATGTTTGAATTTACATCTGTTCTTCTTTTAAATAGCATATGAAGAAAGAAAGAAGATATTTTTAAGGTATAAACCCAGAAAGACAAAGGAATTAAAAAGCAGGAATGGCAACAAAATTGTGAAAGCTATCAGGCACAAGAGATGATGACAGTGATACTTATGATCTTTAACTGTTTTACGATAATTTGATTAAAAAATATACTCGTCGTTGCTGCCCAAAGGTGACACCCTAGTTGTACTTCTCCATGACACCCACTGTCACTTTGTCCTTTTTCTCCTTTGCCTATCTCAAATGTGCTCTGTGCACCTTCCCAAACCATGGCCAGCAGCTCCCAGATGGCGAAGGCTGCGTCTCACCCTGTGGGTGTCACAGGCACTATGCAGCAGACCTGGTCATTTCTAGGTGCTCACTGAATGCTGCCCCAGTAAATGAGGCAGCTGCTTGGGCACAAATGATTAAGGTTCCTCTTCTGTAGTTTACAGGGCCACCAGGAAATAGCTGTCCAGCCAGGGACTACATGGCCTGGCACTCGTGTCCAGCATGAGTCCTGCTCAAAGTTGTGCCCAAAGAAAATTGCACAAAAGCTACCATAGGCCAGTTGTAGGTCTGAACAAGGATGGATTGTGTAGCTCTCCATGTCCTCCATTCCTCTGCCTTCTGGCTGAATTAGATGCCCAGGCAACAGCTGTTCCTGGAGGACACCCTTTCCCAATAATTGATTGGACTATACACAGGAAAGAAACTTCTGTGTCAGACTACTGAGGATGTGGGGTTTATTTGTTGTTGCAACTGGTACTACCCTCTCTGTGTAATCCAGTGACCAAATGAATGAATGAATGAATGAATGAATGAATGCACAGGCCAATGTTGATCACCTGCTATGTGTCCATGGACAAACCCATCACAAAGAAGACTTGACATCACCTTTAGGAGATCCAGTTTCAGACGCAGTTCCCCTTGAGTGGACGAGCACAAAGCACCCACAATGATGCTCATGTACTCCTCAGTGTTGATGACTGACAGCTGTTCCAAGATGCTGAGTGAGGCTCCCCGGTACCATTCGTCATCCAAGAAGATCTTGATGAAGGGCACCATGCCATGGTCTTTCAGGACAACTGCAGACCAGACAGACAGTATGGGCTGGAGTGATAGAGGTCTCCACACCTCAGTGCCAGTTACAAGGAAGCTTTTCCTTACAATATCCAAATTTGTTTTGCTACATTTTTATGTGTCTCTTTTGGCTATTATAATTTTCTTTCAAAGTCTATACGCACTGTTAAAATGAGAAGAGGAAAAGGGAAACTGTACAGCAGAGAATTAAAAGGAAAAACTTCTTTTTCTCCAGTGAGAATTCTGTTTCAGGGAAAAAAACTTTTTTTTTTAATTTAGAAACCTAAGTAATACAAACTTTAACTAGATATACCTCTGCTGTTTATTTCTACAATTTTCCCTAATCCAAGGCAGAGGCAATTCTCTCTCTCTCTCTCTCTCTCTCTCTCTCTCTCTCTCTCTCTCTCTCCCTCTTTCTGCCAAAATTCTCAGTGAAAGCAAACTAGAATTGAAGTTAAGAACATATTTAATTCCTTGGCATTTTCTTGAAAAGGGGGGAGGTTAAACAAATTTGGCTGGTAGTATGTTTTTGTTTAAAAGTAATTCTAAGAATTTCCTCCCCAGGATCAATATTTGGAGTGATCATGTAGAATGAGAACTAGGAAGTACTTGGATCATTCAAATGGCATGATGTGGATTTGACTGGTCAACTCCATAGGCAGGAGTGGCCAGGTGCTCCCTACATGGAAACCACCTGGACGCCTTTTTAAAAGTAGATTCCTGAGCTCTATGTTGGCCTGCTGCTAATTAAATCTCTGGGAGGGAGCCCAGAAATATGCACCTTAACCAGCACCTCCAGGGAATTTTTTATAATCTAACATTAGAGACCTTTACCATAGGAAATTAATATTCACATTTGGTACAGGTGATCTATGAGGGCTTCAGATAAAGACACCCCAAGTCACCAAACCCACTGCTGTCACTCTGTCAATGCACTGCTTCATAGTATAATATATATGCATGCATATTCTGTGCACATATATTTTTAAAAACAACATAGAAGCTTCATAATCTTAGGAAGCTAAAAGAATTTTTGGATGGGTGAAACTACTGAGTCCATCATAGGCTGGAAGCACATCAAATTAACTCAAAAATTAAAAGCTTTCTTTGCCTCTATTTTACAATTTGGCTTTTTTTATTGTTGTTCAAGTACAATTGTCTCCATTTTACCACCACTTTCCCCTGCCACCCCAGCCACCCCCACCTCCTGCCCTCAATCCTACCCGCCTTTGGCCTTGTCCATGTGTCCTGTGTACATGTTCCTTGATGACCTTTCCGCTTTTTCTCCTCATTACCCTCTCCCCTCTGGTTGCTGTCAGTTTGTTCTTTATTTCAATGTCTTTGGTTATATTTTGCTTGCTTGTTTGTTATCTTGCTGCACTGACTGTATGCTTTAAAAAATATGCTAATCAACAATTAAAATTATTTTTAAACCATAGAGTCAGTGCAGCAAGATATTAATGGATTTTACATGAAAGTATGAGGTGGAGGTATACTTTTTGATCTCATAAATTTAGGATATATTTTTGCTTCATAAACTCATTTATCAGCTTTAAAAGTAAAAGTTGTCAACCAAGGTATCTACCAATTTACTCATAAACACTGAACATAAGCCAGCAAGTAGATATTAACCACACATTAGTGCTGGTCATTCTTTGTATATAACCTTTGATCATTGACATAAATCACTTAAAACACTTCATGTTTTCCCGAGCAGTGACAAGCAAATTTGGTGCATCTTTACCCGCATTCCGCACTGAGCCTTTCAGAAGCGTGACTACAGTTTTCAGCATCACACAGGTCAGTTCTCTTTCTGGATCCTGAATGCCAAGAGAGGACTCTTTGTTTCCTGCCACATTTAAGAAGAAATAAAAACATTTTAAATGCACATGGTATGATCTCAAATCTCTGATCCCATTAGTTTTCTGTCCTCTTAAGGAAATGTGAATATAATGCTTCCATTGTAAGAGAGTATGCATCCCAACTTATAACATGTAACTCTACTACCCCTTAGAGCAGTAGTTCTCCAACTGAACCACATCAAAACCTCCCAGAGGGTTCATTGTTAAAATCCAGAAGCTGGTCCCCTTCCCCAGAGTCTCTGACTTAGGTGGTCTTGGATGGAGTCCCTATAATTGCATTTCTAACAAGTTTCCATTTGATGCCGACAGGTAGGTCTGAGGGCCACACTTGGAGAACCACTCTTTTATACAATCCCTGAAGCCTGGCCTTCTTGACTTTTCTTTGGACACTTGGCTAGTTTGGCATTCATGCTGGGGAGGGAGGACTGCCAGCTCACACAATAGGCATGAGATGTTTGAGAGATTATGGAGTAGATAGGTGTCCCCATTAGATCCATGAGGGCAAACCAGGCCTATGTGTTCACCATTAAATTCCCAGTGCCAGAAAGTGCCTGACACAAGAGGGAAGTTCAGTAAATTTTTGAGTAATGAAAGAATGAGTGAGTAAAGGTAGAGTTTATTAATCAGAAGACAAAGTATCCAAGAAACAGCAAGAAACACTTAAGAATAGAGGAATAAAGATCAGACACATCAGTTCACCAAAAAACAAGCTCCAGTTCTCTTGGGAATGATTACAGGTCTTGGACTGGGTTTAAGAGTAAATTCAATGTCAGGCTGATGAAAAGCAATACACAGCTAATATAACACACAAACATTAAACAAAAAGACTGAGCAAAGAACAATAGAAAGAAGCACATAAAAAGGACTCTTTAAGACCTGGCTTTGGGCCCAGCTATGCCAAGATGGGAGCAGCTAATCCTAAACCCTGTCACTCCCAAAAAGGCAGGGTTCCTTCCTGGACTCCAACAGGGGTGTAAGAGCTTCTCCTCACATGTTTTTCTCAGTCTTCTGTGCTGTAGCTCAGGGTATATAAGGATAAGATGATTAACATTCTTGAGCACCTATTATGCACCAAGCACAACAATGGATCCTTTTCGGGTATTTCCTCATTGAATTTTCACAACAGCTATATATATATACACATGCACACACTTCCATTTTACAGAAGAAAAAGGCTCATAAAAGTGAAGCAATTTGCTCAGCATCATTCAGCTCATGAGCAGCACAGTCAGGATTCAGCCTAGGGCTGCCTGGCCCCAATGCTCATGCTCACCCTTTTGGCTTCTTCACACACAGAGACCCAGGATGAAGACAGACTGATTGCTTTAGCTTGAGATTGAGGAGAATATAAAAGGGACCAATGGCCAGAGAGCATATGCTCCCTCCAAGCCAGTGTAGTAGGAGAAGGAGAAGAGGCCAAAAGGTGGAAATAGGTAAGTAACTGAGTCTTGTCCTGGTGTCCCTCCAGACTGAAGTCCCAGAGGGTCAGGCGTGGACAGGCTGAGGGAAAGCCAGAGGAACTGAAAGGAGTTTTTATGCTCTGATCCTCTTTGAAAGTTGGTGGAGGTGGAGTTGCAGACAACCACATAGAGTGGGCCCAGCAGGGTATATTTATGGGTGTGGTCAGGCAGTGAGAGAACCCAGGCCAGCACTCCTGAGTGTACTCCCACTGGATAAAGGGACCCTGAAGTTTCATGGGGGAGTACAGATTGTTAATGTCGCGAGTACAGGGGCTGAGGCAGGGGTGAAGGCACAATGACAGAGAGCCATAGATATATGGCCCAGCAGGCTACACAATAGTGTAGCCAAAATTCAGAGGGAACAAGCTGACAGCAATGGTCCCTGCTCCAAATGGCAGACCATTGGGTCCAACAGCATCAAGTGAGCAAGACAGCCATATCCCAGATGACCCAGAAAGATGTACCACCAGAGCCCCAAGCTTCTTTGAGCTCCCATTCCCCTTTGTATTACTGAAGACCTGTTCTTCCCCGTGCTGTTGCCCCATACTCAGGCAATATTTAAGGCCAGAACTGCCTGAAAGCTGAGAATTCATTGGCCTGAGTTAGCTCCATGAATCTTTAAAATTATATCTATCCCCCTCATCTCTCCATGGGGAAGATCAAGCCAGTTATAGAAAACAGGGAGGCTGCTGCTCTGTGAAGTCATATGCCCCAGGGGTAACTTCCCTGACCCAAGTAGGACAGAGTGACATGGGTATGCTCACTTTCTCTGTTATGTTGATGAGTGGCAGGGTGGGCTGGCAGAACAGACTCAGCTAAAAAACAATCCCACCCTGTTCCCCCTCCCACCTCTGAGGCTTAAGCTCACCTGACTTCCTTAGGATCTTGGCCCGCTTCCGCAGCTGGGCTAGCAGCATACCCAGGAGCCCTGAGTCCCTGAAAATGTCTGTGAAGAGTGGGTCCACACCAGCTATCCTGAGGACACTCTGCAGGGCCACAAGGGTGCAGAGTGGCTCGGGGCTGTCCTTGATCAGGCGTTGCACCTTCCCCAGGATCTCATGGGGCACATAATGTAGCTCAAACACCAGGGCCTCCAGCAGCTGGAAGAAATGCACCTGCACTTGGGATGGCTTCAGGGATATGATCTCCACAAACTGTGAGATAGGCTGCAGGGTCCACTCCAGCAGGAAGAAGTTGCGAGTGTTCCAGTCCCACATGGTCCTGATGGCCAACAGGACTCGCGTGCAGAGGATGGAGTCACTGGCTTTGTGGAAAACATTTTGCAGGACTTGGAAGGCCTGAAGATTCTTAATGGTCACTCCTGAAAATGAAAGAAGAAATAACCCTACAAGTCATTTTTTCCTGACTATGCCTAGAAATAATGATTGCATTATCATCAAGAAATATCATTTAAAGTCTCTATTTTCTGGCTTCTATGGGTAAATGTCTATCAGAAATTCAGAAATCCAGCTGCCCAGAATGTAAGACCAGAACTGCATTGTCCAAGAGGTGGTGGCTAACTGAGCCCTCGAAATGTCACTCTGAACTGAGATATTTCATGAGTATAAAAACACACACTGGATTTCCAAGACATAGCACAAAGAAAATAATGCCAAAAAAAGCCATTAACAATTATTTGTAATGACCACATGTTGAGATAGTGATAGTTTAGATATTCAATAGTATATTGGATTAAATAGAATACATTATGAAAAATAATTTAAGCTGCTTTTTTAAAATGTGGCTTCTAGAACATTTAAAATTAGGTAATGTGTGACCCATTATATTCCCATTGGGTAGCATTGAGCTGAAGGATTGGTTTCAATCAATCAAAATAAAATTATTTTAAAGATTACTAAGCCAAGTTCATACCCCTCCCTCCTTTCTCTCCAGCTTGAAGGTTAAGTCTCATTCTCTCTTGCCCAGCAGACACTTTATGTGAAAATTCCTTGCCTCTAGCCCTCCCTGTTTCAGACACCAGAGATGTTTCTGAAAAGTCTCTCTGATCCAGACACTTCCTTGTAAGACTGCTAGAGTCCCTTTCAACGGCTCTTCCTAGATTGACTCCCAAGCTCTGAAGCCTCTGCGTTCTGGTCTTCTCAGGTCTCTGTGCCCATTTCCCCAGACTCATCCAGATGTTTTCAATCACCACTTATTTCCCCAGGCTGTACTTTCTGCCTTTAAACTTCTCCTTTCTTTCTACCTGGACAATCCATACTTAGCCTTGAAACCTCACATTTTGTGCAGGGTTTCTTGACTGACTCAGACAGCTGGCCCACCTGCCTGGTGTAGCTACTGAACCTGATGCTTTTATCAGTCAGGTTATGCATATTATTTTACAGAGTAGATTGTGGTTCAGTGTATGTGGGACAGTCTCTTCAGAGAATATTCAGGGAGCAGATACCTGGTACCCCGCATTGGGCAGAGTGGCTGCTGCCCAGTGCACCAGTGCATGTTGATCAAGTTCATCAATAAATCAATCAGTATCTCAAAGAACTGAGGAGGCACTGACTCTAAGCCTGGGGAACTGTTTCCGAGCTATCTCCTCATTATATAAGCAAATATCACAGGGTACATCACACCAGAGATGACGATGGAGAGCAGAGGCTCCCTCCATTCTTTGATAGCCTTCACCTTTATTTAGCAAACATTTATTCCAATTCCCACCCAAAACATCTACAAAAATGTGTGAAGGAGAGATTTTAAATCCATAAGCGATCTCCCTAAAGGCATGACAGAGTTGGACCCTACTGTGTCACTAACAGGTGCCAAGTGTTTGTTTCTTTACAAATAGTTGGGGAAAAACCTGTGTAGCCTTGTCAGGGCACAGCGCCAACTACTGCTGGGCCCCCAGGAGACACAGGATGACCCACCAGAAGCCTCGTTATGGAACTTGAAGCCTTCCAGCTGAGGGTAAGTGACGCTGTCAAACACCTTCAGCTCTGACCTCCCACAGGTCGTCAGCCACACCACCAGCCTGAGGAGCTCATCCAAGTGGGGATCCATTTCGTTCTGGGTCAGCCCGTCGTACCTGCAGGGACAGATGAGGCCAGTTCCCTGGATTCCTGGACAAAGCAGCCACATTTGTTCATGGTGCTCCTCACTGGAGCATTGCAGAGGCAATGTAGACTGAGGTGCTGGTAAAGACTCCAAAGGTCTCCACTGAGTCAGCACTAAAAGGCAATGGAAGTGCCCTAGGTAAAAGTCACTGTGTCACCCTTAGATCTAAATGTGCAATCAGAATACAGAGAAACCTGGGAAGAGCAATAGCATCTGCTCATGAAAAGGCTGCTTTCCATGCCTGGACCCCCCAAAAGGCATGTGCTTTGGTCAGGAGTACCTCCAAAATGAGAGATTTAACCTTTCCAAAGGGCAACAACAACTACAACAGCAAAACATCATGAGAAATAATCCGACTTTATTAGACTTCCTTATGCTTATTTTAAAGTTGAGTATTGTTTCTGATTTTTAGCTACTTATGTGTAGGTGGACTACCCTGCTCCTCTTGTGAAGAAGGATCTCTCAAGTCTTATTCCAGCTCTGCCATGTCAAGAGTAAAGTGTTTGCAGTGTGACTTTAGTTAAGGCAGAAAGGAAAACCAATGAGCTGCAATGGATCCTTCCTGACATTCCGTTGAACAGGCTCATTTCCCCCTCCTGCCTCCCACAAGAAGTCTGGGGAAAACCAAACACCCATTTAACGAAAAAAACATTCAAGAACTTCTATGCCATAGACCTTCACATTAGCACTAGTTAGTTAGTCATGGTCCAGACTAATGTAAAATGTGGTATCACCACAAGCATATTTATTGTTATGTCCTTTTGGAGGAAGGCCCTTGGGGTTGTCATTTAATCACATCTTTACCCCCTCACCCAAGTCACCCCTCTAGACTGTAACCCTGGCTCAGTGAAGTCCATGAAGCATGGTATAAACTGAATACAACAAGGAAAGGAGCTTCTCCTGTTCAGAGCAAAGCCCAAGGAAATATATGTGGCCTTGCCCTAAAGTAGGTTCCCTAAGATGAGTGGAAGAGTTTGGAAAATCCAGAAATTTCTTTGATTTCCATCTTTTGGCTTATCCAATTCCTGGACCCAACCTGAGGATGACATGACCAATCAGAATAGAGCAAGTTGGAAGAATCAGTCCTGACCTAGCTGCAGAGAGTCTACATTTGAATTCCCATGGGTCAAGGATTTAAGGGAGAGTAGTTTATTTGGGAGTTGATCTGAAAATACAAGTATGGGAGAGGCTCTGTGAGACAGAGACAGGAAAGGAGCCAGTTTGGAGCATTATCAAGCACATGCCTCATCAGGCAACTGGAGCTTAATCCTTCTGGGGACTCTGGGAGGCAAAAAGAACTCACCCTTCCCCCTCCCACAAGGGGCAACTTTCTGGGTATTTCTCCATCAGCTGCTACCAATCATTGATTGAGGACTGCTCCTGCAGCTTGTTGATTTCTTCACACTTTCAGCCCTCAAGCATACAGGCAGAGCCCATTATGGCAGTCCCAGAAAGCCCTCCAACACAGTGATGTGGGTTCCACAGGTGTCTGCCAGGATGCCAGGCAGGAGAGTGGTGCCTGCCACTAAAGGGAGTTGGCAAAATTAGTATCACAACCACCCACTTGTTCTCTAAGGGAGTGGCTCTGGCTCCCAAACCCAATGCAGGTTGAATGACCTTTACAATAAAAGTCTCTCTGTCCAAGGTCTACATACAGAGATTTGGATTTCAGAAGACACCCTGAGAAACCTCCACATGTGTCTTTCTCCAAAGCACCTCAAATGATTCTGAGGAAACATAGGTGTGGAAGTTTCTCCCCCACCAAACACATCCACTTACCGGAGCAACACTTTGAGTAGCAGAGGGTAGCCCTCCCCATTTTCAAACTCCATGAGCAGAGCCGAGGAGACAGAGTAGGAATCCTTCACAAAGCCCAAGATGAGGCTCACAGCCTCTCCCAGCTCTGGAGCAAGGAGAGAGTCTGCAAGCCTGGAGAGGTTTTGGAGGGAGATCTTGATACAATCCATCGCTGTGGGGCAAAAAATACCACTGTTTGCTCAAAAGCAATAGCTTTTCTGCCACAATCATTCCCTCCCACCCCACCCTTTTTAAACTTGGATCAAGAAGACAACTCCCCCTTGGGAAGTGCTATCCTGAAAGCCATGTCCTGCAGATTCAGATGGAGAGCTGGTGAACCAGGAAGAAGAAAGCCTCTCAACCCTTTCCTCCTACTTCCCAGCACATGGAGCATCTCAGTTCACTGGGTAACAAGATGCATGACCTAAGACCTGAGCACTATGGAAGGCCTTAAGGAGATAGCACTGGAGATGAGCAGAAATTAGCTTGATGAAGTGTAAAGAAGAATATATGGATATGTGTGAAGGTGAGGTGGTAAAAAGATGATATGTCTCAGCTACTAAAGAATCAGTGGTCTAGAGTCCTTCTGTGGAACACAGGAAGGTGGGGGAAAGCAGGTCCCACTGGTGTGAGGGCTGGCCATGGTGGTCCCCCAGAGCTGTGAGAAGCCAGAGGAAATTTGAGTCAGAAGAGAAATGTCATTGGATTTGCATTTTGATTGATGGTCATTTTTAGGGCTCTTTCATTGGGAAGTCTCTTCTGTGTGCTGAGGAAGTCAGGAAACGTGCCTGTTTGGAACCTGAGATAACTATGCCCAGTCCCTCACTGGTGAGGCTGAGATGCATGGAGTCTGCATGCCAAACAGAGCAGCCCCAAGAGTTTGGGGTTTGGCAGATGACTTCCAGTCCCCTTACTTTCTAACCTTCTCCTCAACCCATATACCCCCAGAAACTACTCATTTCTCTAAGGGGACACAGTGCTCAGGTGGCAGGCTTCTCACCGAGGTGGAATTTTTCATTTCCAGTTGAGAATAATGACACAGTGAGGGTCTTTCACCACCAATGCAAGCAGCCTTTTCTTAGGGGTCTCCAACTCGAGCCTGTGAGACGTGGTGGGGGGTGGAGGGGATCTGAGCTATAAAACACCTCAGGCCCAGTCAGTCCTGGACTACTAATGTTGGACCCTGGCTTCTTCAGGAAAGAACTCAACTGGGGCATCTACTTCATCTGGGCTCCATTGCAACAACAGGGTGGGCCGGTCACCCTGGCCAGAAGGGTTTAGTTGGTTGGAGTATTGTCCCACAAACTGGAAGGTTATGGGTTCAATCCCCAGACAGGGCACATGCCTAGGCTGCGGGTTTGACCCCCCATCAGGGAGCATTCAAGAGGCAATCGATCGATATATCTCTCTCACATCAATGTTTTTCTTCCTCTCTTCCCCCACCCCCTTCCTTTCTCTCTACAAAAGCAATGATAAAATCTTCTCAGGTGAGGATTTAAAAAAACAAAAAGAGGGTGGGCTCATTGAGAGTTCCCAGCTCTCACCAGCTGATTCCCTCTGCTATCGGAGGCCCCAGAAAGAAGACAGACCGCAGGGCCAGTGTTTGTGGACAAGCAGATCACACTGGAAGGCTCTGACCTACTCCCCAAAAGACTCCATACCTTGGGGTCAGCCCAAGGGATGGATGGCTGTGCTCCCAAGAGCCACTTTAGCTAAGGAGCTAAGGAAATGCTGCAAAGTGGGTAAGGCAGTCAGCTGTAGTGATCCTCTGTCAGAATGCTCCCCTTGAGTCAGCTTTGCAGAGTCTCCCTTCTGGCCCCATGATGGACTGGCTGCTAAGGGGGAACCAAAACAGTTTCCCAAGACTGGGTGAGCTACCGCACCCAGTGTGATCTGTGTACTTGGGAAGAGGCAAGAGAGGCTGAAGGAGCCGCTGATCCTGCCAATGGAGTTGATACCCTTAGTGCCTTGCCTTGATTGCACCAGGTATTGATGCTGTGATGCTGATGGCTGGAGAGGGGTGGGCCACTGTGTACCAAGCGCTGCCTAAGTGGTTCAAATATGTCAACTCACCAAAGCCTCACAACAGTCCAATAAGATCAGCAGGATTCTTGCCCCCATTTCACAGACAAAAAAAGTGGGACACCCAGTCAGTTAAGTGTCCAAGGTCACTCAACTATAAGAGCAGAGCTGGTTCAGAACTGATGACCTTAACCCCTACATGTCCTGCCCAGAGCAGAACCTAAGGTACTGGGATCAGGCATCTCCAAGTTTAAATTTGATTCTCTTCTTGAAAAGCTGGGGAGCCTTGGCAAATTCTTCAACAATCACTAATCTGTTTCCCACTGGAAAATGATAATAATCTTTAATATCTATCTCAAAGAAACAAATGAGATGACATACAAATGGGCCCAGCACAGTTTCTGTTTAACAGTATGCAGGTAGTAAATGAGTTCCCCTTTCCCTCCTTCAATGGAGTATCAAAATGAACAACGAAAGCACTTTCATGAATGGAACTGAGCAATACAGGGTCATCTACTGGGTATAACTGGGCCTCAATGAAAACCTTGTTTGTCCACCTCTTTTTTGGTCCCAGAAATCTATCCTGACCTCTGCAAGAGCATGACAGAGTCTTGTTGTGGAAAGCAGGCCCAGAGCACATCCCTGATCCCCTGAGGACTTACCCTGCAGGTATTGGATGATGCTGAGATTCTGGGCCTTGGAGATTGCCCTCAGGACACAGAAGGTGGGCTCCTTCCAAAAGTGGCAGCTGTGCTCCCGAAGACAGGTTGTAGCAATCACTAAAGACTGGAGTTCATTCCCTGAGAGAAGTCCCTCCAGCCCCTGAGACTCACTGCAAATGTTGAGCAACATCTGAAAGAGAGAGGCGGGGGGAAGGAAGGAAGGAAGGAAGGAAGGAAGGAAGGAAGGAAGGAAGGAAGGAAGGAAGGAAGGAAGGAAGAGCCAAGAAGACTCTAATTAGGAAGCCTCCTTCCTGCAATGGATTTTTCCCTACCTTTCCAAAGCACTGATGGGCATGTGTCAGCACAAAAGATGGGATTGTATGTTGCCACCCTCTGCCCCAGACCAGCATGATCAACAGTGCCACCTAAAAAGGGCTAAGGGGTTTGGGCTGTCTGAACTCATAACCCCGTAAAAGCAGTAGTTATCCTTTCCAAGTCAGAATAACAAAGAAATGTTTGACTTGGGTGTCTTTTTTATAGAAACGCCAGGAAAATGCCACCAACTGTTCAAGCATAGAATTAACAGGACTCAGTGCTATTTAAAAAGCAAGGTGTATTCCTGAATCCCTGGTCAGCATTCAAACTCTACTTCTCTGTAAGATCATGCATGCTGTCCTGTAACCTCCTAACTGAGGCCCTTGTTTCTGCCAATTCAGTCTCCCTGTGGACTTCAGACACAGTCTATCCACTTAGGGTGAATAACAGTACACAGAGCTCTGCAAGGATTTGCCCTGCCTCCTCTCTCTTTGGCTCTTGCTGGTTTAACTTTGCATATTTTCCAGTTTGGAAAATATGGAAAGCTCCTTCCACCTGAACCCATTAGCCCTCCAGCACAGCAACAGAGTCCCAGCTGGACAGCCCTGGGACTGGCTACAGGTCCCTGCATGTGGATGTAGCCACACACCCTTTGGCTCAAATGACAGATTCTGCTCCTGGCCCTGCTCTTCCTCATCACAGCTCCACCCCAACCTTCAGCTCTGGTTCAATGAGATCTCAAAACAGCCTCTTTTATGCTCTCCTGTAAACTATATTCCCTGTCCTCACTTCCCAGCACACCTTTGACTTTTCCTTCAGAGTACTTAAAAATTGGCATGCTAATTTATTTAATTGATTATTTCCCCCACTTGACCTCCACATCTTCTTTCGGTCACGTATATGAGAAAGGGGACTGTGCTCACTGAGGGAATCATCAGTCTGGCATAAAGCCACACCCAGGAGGAACTTCATATTTCTTGTGGAATGAAATAAGGAAAACCCTGGTGAACACAGATGAGTTCTATCACTGTGGTTTGCACTCTGTCCATCCTTGGAGAAAACTGTAAAGACAGGGCTGCACACACTCCCTGAAGAACATGTAAAAAACACAGGATAAATAATTGTTCACATGCCCTGTGTGCACTGTGTCCTGGGCACCATTTGGAATATGATTATATACAGGTAAATGAAGCCTAAGTTTCCAACAAATGCAGTTTAGGGGATAACCCACCACAAGTGAAAATCCACCAGAACTTGTTTGATACCCTCTGGTAATGATGATTCTGGCTTGAGAATTAGTCTAAAATGGATGTTAATCTGCATGCAGATGTCCAACAGATAGTTACACTTGATAATTCCCAATTGGTCCCAAGTACCTGCTCTGTGTGAGACACTGCCCAGGCCCTGGACATATAGACATGAGAAAGACAAACAGCCCTCCTCACCTTCCCTCACCCTCCAAGGCCAGAGAGAAGAAGGGGTTTCTGCAGAGCTCAGCCTCCCAGAACATGGGGAAGTGGAACATGTCAGTGAGGGGCAGGGGGAGGAGTAAGAAGTTAACAGTTGCTGCTGTCAGTCAGAGAGGATGGGAGAGATGGGAAATGACAAGAGGAAAGCACATGTGGTGCTCAGTAGTCTGAGATAGTTTAAAGCCTGACTGTGAGTGAGCTTGGAGCCAGATTCCTGGGGCTCCACCCAGCCCCTGAGCTCATATTTACTCACTGTGCCTTAGTTTGCATAGAATCAGGAACACAGTACTATACATGCCCCAAGATGGAAGGGAGGACTCTTGGAGGTAACAGAAGAGAGGTCATGGAGCAAGGTATATAGCAAGCACTTAGAAAACAGAGGCCACAATTATGCAAGTGGAGTTAGATGCTTATTCTCAGAGGGAAAGTGGCCAGAGATGGAAGGTTCCCAATGCTGGGGAGGGCCAGCAGAACCTGGCAACACAGACTGGAGAAGGAGCTGGTGGGGCCAAGTGGAGAAGAAGGAGTTCATTTTTCTGGGGGGGGGGCAGGAAACAAGGGGAGTATTGATAGAGGGATACAGTGAGATAGAAGAGAAGAAGAAAATCCATTTTCCCAATATACAAGCTTCCTGGTGTTTGTAGAACACGAGGACAGAGGGGTGAGCTGGGACCTTGCTAAGAACAGAAAACCTCCAGAACTAGGGCCAAAAAAGATGAGAGCATCTCTGAGGAGCAGAGCGTGGCCTTAGCCCAGAGGAGTTCAGCTCCTCCTCTCACTCACCTGCACAAACATCCTCTGAACTTGAAGATCATTCTCAAAAAGCTCATCCTTTTCCAGAGGAAAGACAAAAAAGAGGTAGAGACACTGTAGAAGCAGGGCTGGAAGCCCAGATTCAGCAACTCTGCCCAATGTCTCCTGCAAGGGAAAAGCAGAGGCAAAGTGACCCAAGGGCAGAACTGGCCACGCTGGTTCAGATTCATGCTGTTGGTATGTGCAGCCGCTGTAGCCACAACATGGGTAAGTCACTGCCTCTCTCTGGGCAACACACTCTCCAGTAAGAATGGAGACAGTCATAGGACTCACCTAGGGTGACTGTGCAGTTTTAGTTTAGATAAAGTGTATACTGCATGCTCAACAAACGTTACGTCTTTTATAAAATAGATAGTTGATAGGGAGGAAAGCAGGGCGGGAGGGAAAAAGGGAGAGAGTGATGCAAAGCAAAAAACAAGAGCTTCCCTAGGCAACCGCACCACTGACCTGGTAGGTTGCCTCCTGGTTAGGACACTGAGAACTCAGCCAGGAGGGAATACTTGATAACAGTGCAAACAACTGAATTAAGGATCTGATCAGCATCCTCCCCATTCCCTCATTCAGATCTAAAACCTCACTGTGACCTATAGGCGAAGACCAGTAACTAGAGTTGCCAGACAGAAGAAAGAAGACAGGGAGCTGGAGGAGAGACCCGCCAGAGTGCAGAGCTCCTGGGGGCCTCTCTTCCATGGACTCTGCCTGCAGCTCTACCAGGATTATTATGGCAACCCTCTTTGTGTGTGTGTGTGTGTGTGTGTGTGTGTGTGTGTGTGTGTGTGCATATGTGCATGTGCATGAATGCAAGCACATATGGGGTTCATCTAAAGTATATTGTCCACACGATCTCCACCTGGTTGACCAATCTGATAGACATGGTGAGTAAATTAGAAAAACAAAAAGGAACAATGCACAGTCCTGGCCAGGTCAGGAATATCACACAGTATGATGGGCCTACCTTGCCCCTAAAAGCTCCTAATGCCAGTAATGTCCACCCCTTTCCTTGACACCTGGCTCTATGGTGACCCCACTCAGGGTAGCTCTCCTGGTCCCCCCTGCTACAGTGGCTCCACTGAAAGCCAGCTGCTTACCTTTCTCACTGCTTTTGGGTCTAGCTGCTGATAGTGGAAAACCAGTCTTTATGTTAATGTTTTACTACTCAGACTGTAAACAGTCTTTTTCTAGGAGCAGAAGAGCCCTGCTCTGTGCTTCAGACTGTTCCATCTGACGGTGCTCCAGGCAGTTTACACAGAGGAAGAGCCAGGTGGCGCTCCCTCTGGCTGACACCTGAAGCTCTGTTCCACCCACCCCCACATATTGTCTCCAAAGGTTCGTCTGATGTCGGTGTCACGATTAGACTGCTGTGTGCTAGATCCATCATGGTGGGCACTCCCTATAGGTGATGGACGAATCAGTCTCTGGGACCACCCTACATGGATTCTCTGGACATTTCTACTGATGGCCACAGATGCCAGGACTGCTTTTGTCTGAGACAACAACAGCCATTAGCAAACCACTCAGAGGAAAGCACCAGGCCCTCTCTTCAGAGTGGGAGGATACGACTACAGCCAGGATGGGTGCAGGAAGAAAAGGGAGAGAGGCCTCATTTGAGCATTGTCTCTGGACTGGCATGCATGGACAGATGACTGCAGTTGTGGCTCCTTCAGTCTGAGTTCGACAGGAGGCAAAAAAAGAGAAGCAACTCGGAGCACGGGCCCTGGAGTCAGACAGACAGACTGCAGTTACACAACATGGGTGAGCTTGATTGCTCACCACTAACGTGATGTCACCATAATCCGACTCCTAGGGTTTGGGAGGATTAATGAGCACAGTGCATTGGACACACCTAGCCCTGCCCTGACACACAGGGACGTCAGCCATTTTCAATCTTCACAGCAATCCTAGAAGTGAGGCATTATCATCCCCAATTCTAAAATTAGCAACACAACAGAGTCACAGAGAGGTAGAGAAATTTGCCTGAGATTACAGTTTGTTAACTGAAAGACGGTATTCAAACCCAAATTTCAGAATTGCAGAAGTCCATGTTCTATGTCAAAAGGGAAATAAGGAAGGAGAAACAAGAAATCAGTTTCATGGAAAGAAAGACTCTTGAGACATGCCACTGCCCTGTGCTGAGACTTCCCTGTACAGGTGGGTGAGGAATGCCAGGACTGGACCAGTGGGTCCCGGCACTTACCGAGTCTGTCCCCGTGAGCACGAACACTGACTTGAGGAGCAGGTAGCCATCCTGATCCGTATCCCCCTTCCACCTCAGCAACTGCCCAGCTGCTGCCCGTGCTTGTTCTGACGACAACACAAGAGGAAAAAAGTGTCACCAGGAGAATGATGCAATGACTTGCTCACCCAGTTTTCTGTCCACTTGGGCTCCTCTTACTGGGAGATACACCTTAGCATCTTTAGGGCACTCCTGCCTTCCCCCACAAGGCTACCTGAATCTACATCAAACTTGCATATTCAGCCAGATTAATCTCTTTGAAGGACAGTTGTTAGCATGCAATCATCCCTGTTCAACAACCATCAATGGCTCCCTATTGCCAAATGATGAGCAAGTTTCTCAGCGATAAACTTTCCATAATCCAGAGTCTTCACCTCACTTTCTGTATCACGTAGCTCTTTACACTGCAGGGACTCCTGCAATCTACACCATGATCATGCTATTCCTTCCCCCTGGAATTTGCTCCATAGCCCAGCCACCAGAAGTGGCAGAATGCAAGTCAGGGAATACACAACAAAAAATTTGCTTTGACCTCCATGTCTTGTCTGCATCAAGCTTTCCATTAAATATTCAGGTGCACATTTTATCCTAGCACTTCCTCTCAGAACCCTTGGTTTTGTGTGTGTGTGTGTGTGTGTGTGTGTGTGTGTGTCTGTCTGTCTGTCTGTCTGTCTGCCCCTCCCAGGAGCAGCAGAGTTCCCTAAGTCCTCTTTCTCTGCTACTCTGCTAGCCTTTCCCTTTGTTCCTAAGGTACTCTGTGGCAGAACTGGGCCCACTGGTGTCTTTGGAAGGCACTACTCTAACTCCACTAGAAAGGAGAGAAGAACAGAGCAGGAGGCCTGGGAGAGCTGTTTTGTTCTCCCATAAGATTTTTCCGGGACCTCTCTTCTCTTACCTGCAGGCTTTCCCACAAGCGCCTTCTGTATTTCTTGGGCTAGCTGGTTGGAAACCTCTGCAGCCAGCTTTTGGAGACTGGGAAAGCAGATGATCCCCACGGAGTGTTCCCAGGCCTGATGCAAACAACAGGATTTGGTCAGAGATGTCACAGATACAAAGCAAGGTGAGAGAGTCACCTTCCTCTTTCCTTGTCAACCCAAACCAATGGTTCAACTCACTTTATCCAGTGCATCCCGAAGGCCACTATATCACCTACCCTCGGGCTTTTACTATATCCCTAAACTCATGCCTGTTGAATTCTGCTGAGCTCCAAACCCACAGCCACATGGGCCCTAGACATCTCCCCTGAATCTGTGCTCTTGAAACATCAAACACACATAAATGAACCCATTGCCTTCTTCCAAACCTGTTGCATCTTATCTCAGCAAATGGCCTTGCCAAGCACCTAGTTGCCCTAGTGAGAAATTTCAAGAGTGATTCACTAGGTCTCCCTCTGCCTCGTTTTCCTTACCCCATCAATTGCTGTATCTCACTGATTCTCCTCTTTTCAGAATTTCACCTGGTTTCTGTAGTAATCCTGTTCTTAGACTTGCTTTTCATCTGAGTCTTTTCCCTTGGTTCTACTGTGCTGTCACAGGCTGAATTCACTAGTCCTAAGATGAAGAGAGCTCTCTTCAGACCAACAGTCAGAGTAGAGTGACTACCTTTGACCCAAGGCTGAGTTTCCGGGAATTTCCTATCCCAAGTTCTCACCAGAAAGGTAGGCTGCTATGCACATTCCTGGCCACTAGTGGCCTCTATGGAATGCAGTTTTGCTGGACTCCGATCCACTGAACCCAATTGCTAGCCATGTAAATTATAATCCTACCCAAAGATCTGACTGAGTTTTTTAAACTGAGATCCTCCTTCTAGAGAAGGTGAGAAAGCCATCAAATTCTGAAGAGAAATCATTTCAGTGTGTTTCCTTGCTACAGATACTATATTTGGTAAAATATAAAAACCTTTAAAAATCTTTATATTAAAGATGCTCTTTACAAAATGAAGATGCAAGCCACAGACTGGTAGAAAATATTTGCAATGTACATAACTGATGCAGGAATTATATCCACACTGCTACAAATTAATAAGATAAAGACAAACAACTTGATTTTTTAAAAACAGGCAAAGTAACTAATAACAGATAAAATTAATAGAAAATTGCTGATAATAAGGAAAATGCAAACTAAAACCACAATGAAATATTTTATACCTTTCAAGTTGGTAATAATGAAAATCCTGACAACACATGAGTGAATGTGAGGGACTGCGTAACCCCCGTGCTCTACTGATGGAGTGTCACTTGGAAGAGCCTCTTTGAAGAGCATTTAACCAATCCAGGAATGCTAAAGGGGCGTATGTGCTATAGCCCAGCAATTCCACTACTGGGTTCCCTAAGGAAAGGCTGGCACACGTGCACATGCGAATGTGGACAAGAAATATGTGTGCAGCATTATTTGTGATTGTGAAAAACGGGAAAAACAATGTTCATCAGTAGCACCATGAGTAAATAATTCATGGCATATTTATATAAGGCTACCAATAGAACTGAAAAAGAAATAGAGCTGTGGATAAACCCCAAAATAGAATGTTGAATGAAAAAAGCAAGTTGCAGAAGTACAATATGAGCCTGTAAAAACCTGTGGAATTATATATGTGAGTGCATGTATACATATTCCTGATAATTCGACAGGATAAGAGTTACCAGTGGAGAAGGGGGAAGGTGAGTGAGCTCTAGAATGCATGCATAGGTGGCTTTACTTGAAATGTGTGATTCATTTTACATGAGTGGGGAGTACCTGGGTATTTATTTTGTCTTGAAAAAACTTTGTATCTGAAAATTGTTTTTATTTTCTGCCCTATAAACCGAGTTGTTCCTTTCCTTTGTATATAAAAAAGCAGTGCATCAGAACTTTGCTGAAACAACAAAAAAGCTAGATAAATTTTAAACACTACTGCACAGAGTAGACTTTAACAAATATTTCCTAGGTGAACACATGATCATGAAAGCCCCAATATGCAGAACGATGGCCAAGTGTATTTTGTGCTGGTCTTGAGCTAAACACTGGGCCAAACGCTTACACGCATTGTTCCCACAAATCCTCACAACAACTGGTATTAACATTATTCCCACTTTACAGAAACTGAAGCTGAGCCAGAGGATAAGCGCAGAGAATCAGTTAAGCCACAGAGTGGGAAGTTGAATTACCTCACGCATACCTAAGTAGCATGTGCATGTCTAAGAAATTTATGGCAGCCACCTGGAAACTAGCTATCACTCGGAAACTTTAATCCCTGGAAAGAAAAAGTCAGTCCTTTGGCTGGAAACTTGTGTGGTAAAATTATTTCCCTCCCCAGGAATGATAACTCTGCTATGATGTCTTCCTAACAAATTCCTATGTCTCCTCACTGCACGGGCAAACCCCTCAAAGACCAATTTGCAGGCAATTGACTCAGAAGCATCTAGATTGTCTTTGAGCAGTGGGACTCCAGGAGGCACTCTACAATAAAGCAAATTGGGCCACTGTGAGTTGAACAGTAATTGTACACTCAGCCAGATCCTCCCAAGGCTCATACTCCTTTCTGGGACCTCAATGGGCACTTCTGGAAGCCGCGTTAACTCTTTCAGGCCACTGGGGTGCTGTTTGATGCACAGAGGCAATCATTTATGGAATGGTACCGTGGAGACCCCAAAGAGTTAAGGCAACTTCCAAAAGGACCTAATTTTTTTCCCAAACTGGGACTTGCATGCTGGAAGAATATTGCTCAATATTTTTAAAAACTTTTATTTACTCACATTATCTAAGCTACACCATCATGCCTTGTGGCTGTCCCCTCACATGGAAGAGAGAGAAAGAAAGTGACGCTGTGCTCTCCAGTGGAAAATAAAGTATGGCAAAAGCTCTCGAGGAGATGGGAGAAAACCCTCACTTTTGAATGACAGAGAGCCTAGTTGGTTTCCAAGTGTGACAGCAATATTATTGCTTCTTCATTACTGCAGGGTTTGCTGGTTTGGTCTCTAAGTGAACTCAAAACACTTTTGAGACTTTATGTGAATTTCCCCTGCTAGTGTGACACAGTTGATTCTCTCCCTTGTAAATAAAATGTGATGCATCAAAATTTTTGTTAGCACAACAAAAATGTCTTTTTCCCAAAATGGGAATAAATCATGTTGCAGCCTCACTCTGACGGGATAGAGTCAAGGATGGACAAGGAGGGGTGTTGACCCTCACCATCCTCTCTGGACACCACACTTGGAAATAATCGTTGGTTATCCTTGTTAGTATACTTAATGTTATTTATCACTCATTCCTTGTCAGTTGGGCCCCTGCATGTTTTTTAAAATATTTTATTTATTTATTTTTAGAGAGAGGGAAAAGGAGGGAGAAAGAAAAGGAGAGAAACATCCATGTGTGGTTGCTTCTCATGCTCCCCCTACTGGGGACCAGGCCTGCAACCCAGGTATGTGCCCTGACTGGGAATCGAACTGGCAACCCTTTGCTTCACAGTCCGCACTCAATCCACTGAGCCACATCAGCCAGGGCCCCTGTATGGTTTTTACAACAATTAACCACACATGATGACATGAAGTCTGCACCACTGGCCAGTCACTTAGCCTAAATTGCATGTCTGTGTACATGTACTGGAGTTCACACACTGCACATACTTACACACATGCACTCACAAACACTCACTTCCAAGTACAACCAACTGAGTGTTGATTGCAATCCTTCCACACTAAGAAATGAATAAATTTCTCCTCATGTTACGCACTGTTCTAGTTATCTGTTACTATAAAACAAACTACCCCCAAACTGAGTGGCTTAAAATAACAGCAATTATTTATTTTTTTTCATGGACCTGAAATTTGGGCAGAGCTCAACAGGCAGAGATTTTTCTGCTTCCCTCAGATGAGGCAGCTAATGGGGTCTAAGAGATCCACTTCCAAGATGGTGCACTTACATGCCTGGTAAATAGGTGCTAGCCATCAGCAACACAGGCAGCTACAAGATCAGGGGCTTTGGTTCCCCTCCACATAGGCTTTTACATAGGGCTGCTTGGTCTTCCTCACAACATGGCAGCAGGGTGCTAAGAGTGAATGTTCTAACAGACAGGAAGAAGCTACAAGTCTCTGGAGACCTGGGAATGGAAATGTCACTTCTGCCTTATTCCATTAGCCAAGCCATCACAAACCCATTCAGATTCAAAGGAAGGGAACATAGATGCTACCTCTCAAAGGCAGCAGTGTGAACTCATTTACAGCCTCTCTAATCTACCATATCCACAGGTCTCACTTTTTTCCCCACATTTTCCCACCCTCTGTTTGTCCACCCCAGACAGTGAGGAATTTTATACTAATTGCTGGGGATTCCGTATCTCACTGCCTGCTTTCTCTCAAAGCATATATTCTAATAATCTTCAACAACTACATCTATAGCTCTAGCTTCCCCCATGTCCACTATCATGCAATATCTATGCAATATGTGGACCTGAAGTGGTTCCCTTTGCCTCAAAGCTAACTCAACTGAAAGCTAGCAGAATCTGCCCATGCTTGCTACAGGAATGCCTTCCCTTGGTGTGAAATCCTATGATAGGAAAGAACAGACATGAACAATAGTGTCATCTGATGGCAGCAAGGTAGGGGGAAACGGAGCCTACTTCCCCTGTGCACAGGTGGAACATCCAGTCAATCTTCTGAGGAACAGAGTGAACAGCTAATGGTAGAGGGTTGATGATATTTGAAGGTTGGAGGCCAAAAATTGTAGAGGACATTGAAAAATAGATGGTAAGGAGATTGCTTTGGGACAGTAAGGTCCCTGGGACCAGAACGGGGACCAGGGCTGCTGCAGCCCCAGGCCCGGCATCTGCTGGGCCTGCCACAGGATTCTTGGATGAGAGTTAAATCAACAGCTACCTCCCCTGCCTAACAGGGAGGATACAGGGCACCAGGGTGGGCTTGGAGGCTTGAAGTCACTGGGGGGAATAAAGACAAAGTGGTAGACGCACAGGGGCGGTGTTCACCCACTGAGACTGTGGACATCGGTTGGGTCATTACCAGAGAAACTGGGGAGCCAGGTGATGCCTGGAGAAGGGAGAAGAGTTGGGCCATGATGGACCCTGACCCAGATAGTCTCTATTCTGGTTGGAAAGTTGGAATGTGTGAGAGGCCGAGAGCTTGTTAGAAGTGACAGGTTTGAACAGGAGGATTTCGTTCAAAAAGGCTCTCGGTGGCTGTTTAGGGAACCTTCCCACAGTGGCCGGACCCAAGCCCCCACTGCCCCAGCAGCCAGGGTCCTACCACTGCTCCTGCCACCCCACAACCAGCTGCGCACATATGCCTACACCTAAGCAGTGGAGGCCGTGCCTCTGCCCCCACCGCCACAGCCTCAGCTGCGCACCCAACCCCGTGGACAAGGCTGTGCCCCTGGCACCCAGGGTGGCCAAGCCCCACTGCCACACCCTTGGCTGGCTTGCTAAGAGGAAGAAGGAAGCGCCCCCCTTCCCTGGCAGAGGAGAGGAGCAAGGCTCAGGTAGATAGCAGCCCCCAGAAAGAGTTAACTCAGTGTGGGAGCTGAACTACCCTGAAGAGATTCTGAGAGTGCCTAGCACCTAGGACAGAAAAGAGAGAGAAGGTGGTGTGTGAGTTGTCTCTAATTAGTGCACCTCAAGGACAGCACAACTGGTAGAATGATGGCATCAGCCTGGCACAAACAGGCAGTAGGGACCTGGCAGTGAACAGAGGAACTGGACTGGAGGCTGGGCAACTGTGAAGACTGTGGCCCAGACTGGGCCCCCAACCTCCCAAAACCATAGGAAGGGAGAAAAGCAAAGCCCAACCCTCTTCAGCCTGTTGCAGCCAGGACGACCAGCAGAACTCGCTTGGTGGGTTAAAAGTCAGCAGGAGGCTTCTCCCTCTTTATTTCCCCAAGTGAGTCAATAAGACCTGGAGCTGTGAAAGGACCAAGTTGGAGTCAAAGAGGGGTCACAAGGCTAACCCCAACAACTGAGAAACTGAGACAAATTTTACTTTGCTATTCCAGAGAACTTCCATGTTATGGTTAATTTGCATTATTTTTTCATTATTTTTACTTCTTTTGTTTTATTAGTTTTTTGTTTCTCTTCTTTCTGTTTAGTTTTATTTATTTTATTTGTTTAATTGCATTGTCTGACTGTTTTTCCTGGTTATCTCTTTCATAACATATTTTAATTTTCCTTCTTTCACTTCACTTGTATTACAATAGCACACTACTCTACATCGTCAGATCATATAGTTTCTGTCACATGATTGTTGTTCCAGTATTATTGTAAATAATAGTTGTTCCATACAATTGAAAATATTATATAACACCCCCACACTCACATCTTAGCCCATTTCACTATCTTCCGGAACTTTATTACTGTTGTGGTTAACTCTATTCTCTCACACACTACACCTGTTTTCTATCTTTACTCTCACTATATCGCATAATCTGACCTCTCACAAACTCTGTTTTCTGGACTCAACTCACAATCCTTCCCCATCTAACAAGAGTCTTATTTCTTTTCCACTCTTTCTAAAAAGTGGCTCATTGGGTGAAATATCATGGATAGCACTATACTTATCAAAAGGATCTCCTAACTCTTCTCTACGGGTTGGTACTTTAAATCCTATAGAATACACTCCTGCTGTCTTAGTCCATTTTGCCTGCCACCTCCAACACATAAAAGAGTACATGGGAGCTGTGAACTCCAATACACCTCCTGGAAGAGAGAAGCCATCAACAAAGGAACCACCAACAGACAATAAAGGAAGAAGACGGAGGAGAGAGTGAAGGCCACACTAACCTCCACCCAGGACCAATCTGGAATTACAACTAAATGGTGGAAAAATTACCCAGAACAAACAACTGAACAACAGTGAAAGAGAAGCCTCATAACCTCAGACAGCCAGAAGAACCATCTTTGACATGACCTGTCCACACCTGCACAACACCATACAAGACATGGTGGTTGGAGTGACCCTCAGTTAACCAGCTAGAGGGAAGGACCTGCTGAAGAAAGACCCAACAACAATCAAAATCAAGATACATTCAGAGACCCACCATAAATGGCAGCCCAAGAGCAGTACGTTCAGGAGATCAAGGAGACTGCACCACTGAGTCTCAAAGGTCTCCTACTATAGACATTCTCACCACAAAACCAGGGAGTCAGGACAGATCAATTTAAAGAGCAGAGGCTAACAAGAAGAGTCTCACAAACAATGGGAAGACAAAGAAACAAACCCCAAATGAAAGGAAAAAAAGAAGCCTCAGAAAGAATGCTAAATGAAATAAAAGCAAATCAACTATCAGATATTGAGTTCAAAGCAATGGTTATGAGGAAGCTCAATGACCTCACAGAGAATTACCAAAAACTACAGGGAAACTATGATGAAATCACTGCAAACTAGATCAACATGAAAAAGCAAATAGAAACTATCAACAAGGGACAAAAGGAAATGAAGAACACAATTCCTGAACTGAAGAACACAATAGAAGGAATTCAAAGCAGGCTTGATGAAGCAGAAGATCAAATCAGTGAGATGGAGAACAAGGTAGAAAAAAACACCCAGAAAGAGCAAGAAAAGGAAAACCAATTCAAAGAGTGAAGAGGTGTTAAGGGAAATGCAGGACAATATGACATGGAATATATCCATATATTAGGGATACCAGAAGGAGAAGAAGAAGAGCAAGGGATAGAAAACTTGTTTGAAAAAGTAATGATGGAAAACTTCCCTAATTTGATGAAAGAAAAAGTCACACAAATCCAGGAAACACAGAGAGTCCCAATCAAGAGGAACACAAAGAGGCCCACTTCAAGACACATCAAAATTACAATGGAAAAATTTCAAGACAAGGAAAGAATCTTAAAGGCAACTAGAGAGAAACAGGAAGCAACATACAAGGCAGCCCCAATAAGACTGGCAGCTGACTTCTCAATGGAAATTCTCCAAGCCAGGAGGAATAGTCCAAGTAATGAAAAACAAAGGCCTGCAAACAAGATTACTCTATCCAGCAAGGCTCTCAATTAAAATAGAAGGCCAAATAAGGAGTTTCCCAGGAAAAAGAAGCCTCAAAGAATACACCTCCTCCAAACGAGCACTGCAAGAGATGCTAAAGGGTCTCCTTTCAGAAAAGGGGGGAAAAAAGAGTGAGAGAGAGAGGAACATAGGTATGAAGGAAGTAAAATGCAAATGAATAAGTACCTATCGATAATAACCTTAAATGTAAATGGAGTAAATGCTCCAATCAAAAGACATAGAATAGGTGAATGGATAAGAAAGCATGACCCACACTTATGCTGCCCACAGGAGACCCACCTCAGAACAAAAGACCTACACAGAATGAAAATGAAGGGCTGGAAACAAATATTACAAGCAAATGGATGGGGAAAAAAAGCCAGGGTAGCAATACTCATATTGGACAAAATAGACTTCAAAAAAAGGGCCATAAAAAGAGACCCAGAAAGTCATTTCATAATACTCATGGGGAGAATCCATCAAGAAGGCATAAAATTGTAAGTATATATGTACCCTACATAGGAGCACTCAAATATATAAGGAAAATCTTGCAGGACTTAACAAAAGATATCGACAGCAACACAATTATAGTAGGGGATTTTAACACCCCACCTTAAAAATGGATAGACCTTCCAAACAAAATATCAACAAAGATATTGTGGCATTGAACAATGTCCTAGACCAAATGGACTTAGCTGATATATACAAAGTCATTCATCCCATGAAGCAAAATACACATTCTTTTCAAATGCACATGAAACATTTTCAAAGATAGACCACATGAGACCTTTACGGAGTCGGGGGGCCAAGATGGAGGCATAGGTAGACACACTGTGCCTCCTCGTACAACCAAAAGAAGGACAACAACAAATTTTAAAACAAAAAACAACCAGAACTGACAGAAAATCGAACTGTATGGAAGTCTGACAACCAAGGAACTAAAGGAGAAACTTTCATCCAGACTGGTAGGAGGGGCGAGACGGG